>JAIOTZ010000485.1:0-49553 GCA_023374045.1 Limonium bicolor
CTTCTTACCTTAACCAAGTCTAGCTTCTTGCTGACTGGTGTACTTCCAATTACAAAGGTCAGGCTGTTAAGCCCTTCCATGGTTATAATGTTCACACTTAATTTCGTGGTACTTTACTAAGTACTTGTAGTGGTTATAAATTTCCCGAACAGCCCTGTTATAGCAGCACTTGCTATAGCAAGTGCGCCATGCTAACTGGCTATCGGTTTAACACATACCGTTTGTGGTATTGTTTTTACCCATTTTGTCATCAGTGGCCTTGTTGGCCCTTCACTGATCTTACTGTCTTGATAAATACTCTTCTAGGTGATTTCTCACTGTCTTCACATGATAATCATTAACTAGGGTGTTTCCCATTCTAGGAGTCCCCCTTGACTTAGTATTGTATTCTCTTCGTAGCCCGTTCCACGTATTTATCGCGGTTACTGAGACTTGTCTCTTGTTTGGGCACTACGTTGTAGTTCCTTTGTCGGTTGGTATACCGTTGGTATATTATTTATCAATTGTGGTCCCGTAGACACTCGTCTCGGGTTTCACTAATCCACTTCTTGCCTGTTGCACGGTCGGTGCGTTGCAAGCTGGTTACTCTCGACTGCTTTGCATGTCGACCCAGGTTGCCGGAAATTCTATTCCTCTATACACAATATCCTTCATTCATCGCTATGGAGTGCGGTTAACATTGTTTAGATGGAGACCGTCTCCGGGATTCCCAGTTTTCGGGATCTACCGTATGACAGGTTCTCCGTACCCTAAAGGTATTTAATACACAGCCAGATCGGGTGTTCCCGAGTATGAGAGTGGACTTCCATCTCTCGGCTTCTTCCCCAAGTTATAAAACAGGGATTGTGGAGGGTGGGATGGATATTGTAGGTTTCCAGTAGTCACTGGTAGTTCCTAATAGCGTATCTCTCACGCTATCACTCAACCCTTAACCCAAAGTACTTAAATCCTAACTCGGTACTTCCTAAGCTCGGTAATTCAGTCATCAGAGCGATACTTCGCTCTGATACCACTTTTTGTAACACCCCATCCAACATTTACGTACTTACAATAAACTGCAGCGGAAATACAAACCTCTTCACATTACTTAACTCATTGGTGTTACACGCCGTTAGCCACCCACGTGGCTAACAAGGCTAATCCATATACATTGTACCGGTCTGATGGGCTAAATTCCCGAACATCTTTTATCCCTTTCCATTAACAACAACAACAACATACACCTTATCAACTATACCGAGTACTTATAACTAATGCCGATAACAATTCCGGTCTTACTACACCTACTGTATATATATACAACATAAACGATTACCCATGTACAACGACTACCCGTCCTACTCTCGAACGGCTTCCAGCACTTCGTACCTGAAATAGGAAAAGAGAAAGGGTGGCCCCCAGGGGCTCAGCACCTTTGCTGGTATGGTAATCCCGCAGCCCACATGCTACCGGGCCACGCACACTAATTGTCGTCTTAGCATGCGGTTGATTATTTTAAAATCATACATGCAACTGTAAACACACAACACATAATCATTCGCCTCAACGGGCTCAGCAAACGGATAATATATCCTCACTTAATAAGTCACTCATGGTACTCATCATCCCTAGAGTGTTCCTCCTCCAATGGAGCTACTTCCTTAATAGACGACACATACTCTTAATCGGGTTATCCTTAAACGCCTCTTATCACAACTGGGAATCATATCCATGATCCACACACTCCATATTATACCAATATAAAACACTACATACAACACCTAACAACACTTTGCACGTTTCCACGTACACAACATAATACCGCAATGGATATTGCATCACAACAAAACACATAACATAACGGGAATGGTTCGCTTAGGAAACCGACCCAAACATTGTTTACACACTGGTGAGCCTAGAGAAGTTGCCAGTCTCATGATAAGCTCGTTACATAACTCGTTACCGTCTCGTTAAATGAACGGTTAACTTAACACAAGGTGTCTCGGATATAGTGATCCAAGCAACCGAAAACAAACAACATAGTATGCCCCTGTGGCCCGACGTGAGTCAGTAATAGCCTTGGTTAGCTAAAGGGAAGGTTGGGAACCAAATTGGAAAACAACCATAACACAGAGAGGATCGAACCTGCTATGACAACGACCCCCATACTCACACGCTGGCCGGAACAGACCGGACTCCTCACTCCCCCAGTTGCACTTGTTAGAAGTTCAACTTTGAACTTTATTAAACAATCACAAACATTGGGTTAAGTCTTGTTAGACATACACAAGGGAAGAGAGAGTCATACCTTCACATACAAACATCACACACACAACATCACATAACCAACTCACGCATAGCCGTGGTTAGAACGTTCCTTAAGTCGGAACGTTGTTACCGGATACCGTTCTCCTACGTTTACCTAATAGTGTTAACTAGCCTTCAAGCGCATTCGAGGTTACCGGTATCGGCACGTAAACATACAATAACAGTAACGCCTGTAAACTCGTTTCATGATTTATCTCATAACGTGGCAAACATACAGAAAAACAATTGGCATACAAGCCGGTGTAATCGGTAGGACACAGGTTGCAAGAAAACCATACCGTCACCGGAGTCCACTTTATCATGTCCGCTTATGTTCCTCGAGAAATTCTCGAACAACTGTTAACATCACATGTGTTTTTATTAACATTGGGGTAACACGTTTGTTTAAAGTCTAACGCTTATAACTTTTCCCGTTAACTTAGTTACATAACTTTACATTTCAACTGTTATTCTACTTTTACATTTGATACTACTTTTCACCCACTTAATTACCATTAAAACTCACCCCTCTGTCCTTAACAACCTTATAACATCATTACCTATCAATCCCCATCATTACACATCATTTCTATGCCTTAAACAACAATTTGGTCCATACAGTGGCCTGTCCGAACTTGTGTCCGAACTTCCAAGTTCGGACGCAAGCCGCGACCTATACTGAAAACTATACACACGTCCGAACTTGTGTCCGGACTTCCCAAGTTCGGACACAGTTCGAGAGTAAATCCAGATAAAACAGTCACGTCCGAACTTGTGTCCGGACTTCCCAAGTTCGGACCAGTTCGAGAATGAGAAAATCCTTTACCCACAGAGTCTGTCCGAACTTCCATGTCCGGACGGAAGTTCGGACACGGCAAAATGCTCAACTTCTACACACTTTAAGCACTTAGCCAAATTCCTTCAAAAGCCTCCAACACTTATAGTTTATACTCCTTAAGTCCTTTAGTGATGATTCATGCCAATTCTAACCATTATACCAAGACATTTCTTCCACACAACATCATCATTCAAACATCCTTTCTTACATATCAAAACTCCTTATGTCATTCTTACAATTCCTTTCCCAAGCTTACACTTCCTCCTTAATTTTTCCAAGTGGTATTTCACCAATATTGACCACTATACCAAGGTGTTTCCTCTACACCTTAACATCATCTCTCAACTCCTTTTCTTACTAACTAAATCTCCTTTTTGCAACTCCTTGAATTCTTTTCTCAAAACCTTACTTAAACATCATTCTCCTTATTCATCAACATCATCTAACCCTAAACAAACTTCTTCAAGACTTTTCAATACACTCTCAAAACACACATTGAATTCCTAGAACTTCCAAGATAACACCTAAATCCTTGCATCACTCTTAATCACCTTAACACATGTTTTCTTCTCAAGTAAACATTTATTCACCTTTAACACTTCCTAGATCACCAAGACCATTTAAAACACTTAGAACTTCTCACACATTTTTCCCAAATTTGGCCATAGCTTCTCTTGTATATACTCACATCCAAACACTTAGGTTTTTACCTTATTTCATTCAAAACACCTAAAATCCATCAAACACATTTTTATACACAAACTTCACACATTTAGCACTACATCACAATATAGTGCATAACTTAAATTGCTTGGCACTTAGGCCCTTAAATAACATGGCTCTTAGGCCCTTAAATAACATAAACCATAAACACTGAATTTCCCACATAAGTATGCCTTTGACCTGCAAATACATACACCAATACATATGTTCTTTTACTAGTCTCCTTGAGAGCATTTTACTAGCTCATTTGCCATTGGCTCCTTAGAGATTTTATTAAGCAAATCAAGCTCATTTTCCTAAGGCATTTAAACTACATTGAGATAGTTTGTTTACCTCTTTTCCTCTCAAACTTCTTTCTTGTTTCCTTGTAAACCGGTGAGGTGTTTGGTTGTTTGTCAACTTCTAAACAATGTACAAATAATAGAATGAGTATTCAAGCATTATGCTTCATCTCATTGTAAACCCTAGTTACACATATTGTTTTAACACATTAAGGTGTTGTTTTACCTTGGAATTGGAAGAGAACTTGAATAAGTATCAAGAGAGGACTCCTCCTAGCCCTTGGGAGATTCAAATGAAGCTAAAACAAGCAAGGTAAAGACACCATGGTGAGGTGAATTTTCGGTCATGTACTAAAAGGAGAGGAAACTTGATTTTTCTTTGAGATTCCTTACCTAGAAGCCAAGGAGAGTAATAATGTGTAGAAACACAAGCTCAAGCTCCATCAATGGTGATTCTCCATGGCACCGAAATGAGGCTTTTGAAGATTTGAGAAGATAGAAATGGAGAGCTTGGTCTAACTAGAAGAAAGGTGGTCTTAAAATTAAATTTGGATCATGGAGCTAGAAGTTACAAGTGAAAGAAGATGGAGAATGGCATGGTTTGCTGTAGCAAAACCGATGGAGTTTGGGAGAAGAGAAGAAGGCTACGGTGGGGTGAGTGGGAAAGAAAGAATGAAGATTGGAATTGCTTTTGAAAGATATTTACATGTTATAAAGGTAACTTCTACTTTTCACTTACTTTTCCTTCTTTCTTTAATTTTTACTAGCTCATGGTGGTGAGTCACCACATGATAAAACCGGCCCCCATATAATTAGAAGGGTGTTTTGGTCTTTATTTGTCAATTTAATTACTTAACACAACATATGTTACAAACTAGCTTATAAAAAGTTACTATTCACAAACTAAGGCACATAGAAGTGAAATTTTTGATTTCCCATTAATATAGCCACCCAAATGTGATACTATATAGTACACATGTTAATTAAAGAGTAATGATGGACATTTAGCCATTCAAAACTCATTTACAAGACAATTTTTCAAAAACGTGCTTTAAGACTCCTTAAAGCACGTTTTGTGTTTTAACTTGTTTTCAAGCTTGGTTTTCTTGGTAATTGATTTAATATGTTCATTAACATATTTATAAGGTATAGGTATGACCATTAGGTCTTATACAAATTTATCCCAAGCTTAGAGCACATTTTGCTCTTATTGACTTTAAGGTATTTCTTGTGTTTTATTTGGTTTAACTGTCCACCAAAGTTTCCTAAGGACTTATTTAGCCTTATTAAATCATAATTAAATGTTATCAAGTCTTGGTAGGCTCTTTGGGTCCTAACCAAGTTCACTCATAGCTTAGAGCATGTTTTTGCTCGAACTGTGTCTTAATGCTTTATTGCATTTATTATGGTCTAAATTGTTCACTGATGTTACTAAGGCACTTTTTAGCCTTTACATACCATAGTTTGATATTTAAACCACATATCAAGGTTTGGGGTATTTCACCTAAGCCCTCGTGCACCTTAAATCAAATCGGGTTGTTAGTATTATAGGCTCGTCATAAGTCCTATAGCTAGATATCAAGAGGTCTAGTTGAGGCACTCCTAAGTCCTCGTACTCTCAATCGCATTCTAGGCCCGTCATAAGCCCTAGGACTGGATATCAAGAGGTCCAGTTGAGGCACACCTAAGCCCTCGTGCACCCTAAACCAAATCGGATTGTTAGTATCCTAGGCTCGTCATAAGTCCTAGGGTTAGATGTCAAGAGGTCTAACTGAGGCTCGTCATAAGTCCTCGTACTTTCAATCGCCTTCATGCACTCACAGTCGCATCCCAATGCACCACAAAACCATAGTGAGAATTTTTGGCGCCCTCTCAACCTTGATCCAATTCTGCAAGGGTTTGCAGAATTGAATCAAGGGGAGCCATCTGTAGACACCAAAAATTCTCACCCCATAAAGCAAAATCCAGACAAATAAATAAAAATAAAGAGGATCGTCGCCTTTCTTTTTAAAAACATGTTCATGTGCATACCAAAATGAAACAACCATTTTATCATAATTTTCAAAGCATCCGTTTTCAAATCCGTCCCTTTTGTTATTTACTTATTTTTCCATTTTATTTTTGATATATTTCATGTTAGTCAATCTTGTTTTATTCGCTTATTATTTGTCTATTCGTTTTATTTTGGTTCATGCTATTTTGTTACTTGTTTAGTTTATCTCATTTCATTTCATTGATACTTTTTACTTGTATTTGTACTTTCTTTATTAGTACTCGTTTTTTATTTTGTCCTTATCATTATTATTTTTAGAATCATTTATGTACATTTTCACTATTATATTCCGTTTGAGTATATTTTGTTTTGTCGCTAAATCGATTAAGCTCTCTCATCATTTTATTTTGTTACTTCATTTTTCTATCTTATTTACTGTTATTTGTACATATCTAATCCAATTTCCATTTTATTGCATTCGTTTATATTTTACTAGTACTATTTCATTATTTTATGTACAGATTATTCTTTATTCCACTTATTTCATACTTCATAATGTCCCGATATTTTTATTTACATTTCATCGTTTCATGATTTTTAAGAAGGAAATAATTCATTTTGTAGAACTCGGTTCGAATTAAAACTCTAGTATTTTTTATCACACTTGCACATTGAGTTTTGAAAATAACTCCTCTTTGCTTCCTGATTGCGGATCCAGCATCATATGTTTAAACTAATCGTTGTCAGCTACAACAAGAAGAAATACAAATGTAATCGAATCCAGCCCTCTGCCATTTGTTTTAGTTTGCATCAACCAAGTGAAGAAAGCCCAGTCCACTGCCACCAATCAGAACCAACCCAGTTTAGAAGCCCATTTCTCTTTTAAAACCCTAGTACTCCTTATATAAAAACAACAACGTAAAAGCTACATTGGGAGGCAGCCGTCTATCATCGGGAGCACAAAAAACAAAGACATCCCTCGATTCCCCCATCTCGTTCATCGGGTCTTCCTGGTTACCTTCAAAAACACTACAAAAAAAAGAAGAGATAGCAGCCGACGTGAACATCCATACCCATGCCTTCTTGATTTTTCGACAATAACTCCCATACACAACACTATCTTCATTTTCTTCGTCGATAGAACAAGGCTCTCCTGCTCTTCATTTTCTTTCACGCCGATAGTTTTTGCAAGAGAAACTGGCGAACAAGGACGACCATGCTCCACCGCCTTGTTTCATCATCTTCACTCTCGTAATTTTGCAAAACCAGCAAGCAGACAATGGAATACGTTGCTCTGTTCGGTTCATACTCTTCATCAGCAAACAAAAAAAAACTAACTCCACACCTCCTTCATTCACGGTATATTTTGCAACACAAACTGGTGGATACGAGCATGTTGCTCAGCACCTCATTCTTCCCTTCATTCATGGTTCTCTACCACCAACTCACAAACAAGTTGTCTGCTCAATCTCTCCTACTTACTTATGGTAATTATGCCCATCCACACTGGCGAAACAAGAACCTACATCTCTACCCTCTCTTCATCTCTTCCTCCAAGCATCTTGCTCACCCAACTGACGAAACAAAACATACAGCTCTTGAGCCCCACTCCATTCTCTACACTCTCGGTACTATTGCAGCCCAACTAGCTAGCAAGAATGCACATGCTCTGCTCTCTCATTCTTTTCGAACGGTAAGGTTGTAACCCAAACTGGCGAGCTCGTGCATACATGCTCTGCTTCTCATTTTCTTCTTCACGTCGGCGAACAAGGGCGACCAAGGAATGGACCTGCTCTTCGCATCCTTCATCCCTCTCTCGAGTCTCTCGTCTGGTGAACAAGGAACATGCGTGTTCCGCTTCATCTTCTTCAGTGACGCTAGAGCATAAGGAACAAACACCCACCGCCTGCTGGAAGTCTCATGCTCTCTTCCTCATCTTCACATCGATATTTTTGCAACTCCTGATGGAGAACGAGAGTGCTACTTGCTACTGTATCTCTTTCCCTTTCATTCACGACGAACAAGAAATGTACGGCTCCCACCTCCTTCTTCATTCTCCCGCTCACGTTGGCGAAACAAGGAACGCTGCGCACTTACTTCATTCTCTTCACGTCGGTTGGGTTGGAATCCCCCTTCGGGTGCTATGAAGACAAATTCGAATCTATGGTGTATGCATCGGTCTTCTTCTCCGGTTTCTCGGTATTTATCCCTTACTCAAAACTCTCCATTTTTTTTTCTTTCTTTCTTTTAGCTTAGAACTGGATTGCGTGTGTTGTATATCATTAGTTCTCAGTTTCCAAATGCTTTTTTACTTTGTAAAAATTGTTTAACGACGGAATCTATGTAGACGTGCACATATTTTTGCGTTAATTAAGGAAGTATTAGAGGGAAAAAAACGAATGCATTAGTTAACTATATGTCCTGTTTTAGATTTTGTTTAAATTTTGTTTAGTTTCATAATCCTTTGACCAAAAAAAAAGGGAGAATACATAAGCGAGGGAATACATCACCATTCAGTTTACAACAGGTTTTTTTTTTATATAATGGACTTTCCAATTGTTCTTATTTAACTCATCGACCATTCATTTTTTTTTCTAACGATGTTTAGTGTATATGTACCGTTTTAATCCAGATTTGGGTCTTAATTTGGTTTCACCAAACATGCCATTTGACCACTTCCACATAGACTAAAAAAGGGGAATCGATTTAACCCAATGCTGTGTGCTTTGCAGTTTGGTTGCTACATCTGTTTTGAGTGCATAAGCGGCCAATACAGTAAATAACTTAGATTGGCATAATCATTTTAGTTTGATTAGTTTGAGTTCGACTAGAAAGAAACAAAAAGAAATCAAGAAGATGGAAAAATCTCCACCTAGATGTAGATAGCAAGACAAACACCTTGAGGATTCGACTCGCTTTTTATCAGTTTCATTCTATTACTCATACGATTTACCCTTTGGATTCATTTTTTTACAGTATACATGTATATGCTTTGTAGCTAATTTGGTTACAATCTTCTAATTCATTTCCTTTTGTTGTTGATTTTTATTTTTAAGCCCTAGTTATTATCCCCTAGGACCCAGCACTGACAGATAAGTTTTGGATGAATTGTTACCCCGCACCTAACGGGTCTCTCATTCGTTTTGTGGGGCAATAATCTCCTATAACTTCAGAAAACACCAAAACCACCATTATTTATGTATAAGAACAAAAACTTCAAAAAACAAGCCCTTAAGGCTATTTTAGGAGGGCTTAGGATGCGAAACCACCCAATGCCTAGCGGGTCTCTCATTCGTTTTATGTGGGTGGAATCCCCTTTTGCCTTTAACACACCCATAATCAAGAATCAATAATCAATTCTTCTCATTTGTCAATATCTCACAAATCAGCCCAACAACATTTTTTCAGCCCAATCACAAATAAAGCCCACATAAAAAAGGGGCCACTTCAGCCAAATCCAAACAAGGCCCAATTTTGGCCCAACTTCCAGCAAGGCCCTTTTCTTTCGGCCCAACTCTAAATAAGGTCCAAATTTCAACCCAATTTCCAACAAAGCCCAGAACGGGCCCAATTTAATTCCAAGGCCCAATTCAAATCCCACTTCAGCCCAAATCAAAAGGCCACTCTGAGGCCCAATTCAAAACCCACTTCAGCCCACAGTTCATAAATCCCATTTCATGGCCCCAGCCCATTTCGAGGACCAAGCCCATTTCGAGGCCCAAGCCCGTTTCGAGGCCCAAGCCCATTTCGAGGCCCAAGCCCATTTCGAGGACCAAGCCCGTTTCGAGGCCCAAGCCCATTTCGAGGCCCAAGCCCGTTTCGAGGCCCAAGCCCATTTCGAGGCCAAAGCCCAAACAAGGCCATCAAGCCCATTCGGCCCACTAAGCCCATTCGGCCCATCAAGCCCATTCGGTCCAAATTTGACCAATCCAAACATTGACTTGGTCTAACTTTGACCAACCTGAACTTTGACTCGGTCCAACTTTGACCAACCTGAACTTTGACTCGGTCCAACTTTGACCAACCTGACCTTTGACTTTGACTCGGTCCAACTTTGATTGACCCCACTTTGACCTTGACCCAATTTTTGACCTGACCCAACTTTGACCTTGACCCAACTTTGACTTGGTCCAACTTTGACCAATCTGAACTTTGACTTTGACCAATCTCAACTTTGACCTAATCCAACTTTGACCCGGTCTAACTTTGACCCGATTTGTTTTTCAACCCCAACCCGAATTCAAATCAACCCAATTCAAACCCAACTCATTTCAATTCAGTCCAATTCCATTCAACTCGAATTCAATTCATCCAATTCAAACTCAACTTGTAAATCCTGGTCAAATTTCAAACTCAAAAATCTCTCTCCTCAGATTTCAACAATCATTTTATTCAAACTTCATCAAGTTTTCAAAAGAAACCATTTTGTGGAATTTTAAAGGAAAAACTCTTCTCACATCACAGAAAACTCTTCTCAAACGCAGAAAGTTCTTCTCACATATACAGAAAGTTTTCTCCTAAAATCATTTCTCAAAATCAGTGTTTCTTCATCGAGAATTCCGAACAACTTCACAAGTTTCCTAACTTAGTTTTCAAACCCAAAATAAATTGTTTTTGGGGAACATAGGATGTCTAACACCTTCAAAGAACGTTTTCTTCCTAGTTAGACATTACTTGTTTCTCCTCCAAATAAAAATCCGAGGCGGGGCACTGGGGTCGTAACATCCCTTGTCGCAGTCTGGATCTTTAGGCGGGGCATTAGGGTGACAAATCTCCCCTAATTGCAGCCTAGATTTTACAAGGCGGGGTGCTAGGGATGTAATTGCCTAGTTGCAGCCGGGATTTTAGAATCGTCTAACTCCCTTCCGCTCGATTTCAAGGTTTTCGGTTTTTAACATTTTAAAACCCGGGAGTTAGAGACGTTATTAGGGTCTGACCGAGAACATCTCATTCATGGTGTTTCTCTCTAAATCCTATTTTTCGACATAAATTCATTGTCCCATCTTTCGAGCCTCGGCACTTACCATTAATTAAGTGTCGTGTTCGAAGGGGGTACATAGGGTAATCCCTCGGGATTATCCGCCCTTTTACAACAAAAATGACATTTCGGTTTTAAACTTTAAGAGAGACGATTTTGACAATCATTCCTCCAAACAACTCAACCCATCATCATCTCATTTCATATCCCGAAATATCCCAAAACCTCAACTCTTTTCAAACCTCGAACCCAAAAAACCCAGGATCTCTCCCAAATTCCAATTGCCTCACATACTCAAGTCATCATTCAAACTCCAATTCACCTTAAACTCAAATCATCTTGCAAATTCTAGCTTCTCTCAAGCTTCCAAAGTCTCATAGGCCCAAGCGCCTCACAGACTCGAACACTTCGATCTCTCCACCATTTTAAGATTCAAACGTCTCACAGGCCCGAGCGCCTCGTAGACTTCGATATCTCTTTTCACCAAACGTCTCACAGACCCGAGCGTCTCACAGACTAGAATCCAAACCCGAAACTTTTTGAAACTTCGAACCTTTCTAAATCTCGAACACCTCAAGTATCTTCAAGCTCCACAAACATCAAAACTTCCAAAACCCAAAGATTATGAACTACGTAAGGTCTGATCTCAATTAGGAATTGAGTACGTAGGCAACCCACACAGGGTGCGACCCCACATCAATCAAAATGTCATTTTCACTCGGCCATCTCACCTCCAAACAACCCCGTATTGTCTCACAGACCCGAGCATCTCACAGACTTGTCATCCCAACAATTTGAATGTCTCACAGAACTGAACATCTCTCAGACCCGAGCGTCTCACAGACTTCGACATCTCAAGGTTTCAAATGTCTCATGGACCCGAGCGTCTCACACACTACCCCCTCAAATCCGAAACTGCAAACATCTCCATAACCTGAACTACGTAAGGTCTGATCTCAACAGGGAGTTGAGTACGTAGGCAGCCCACCTAGGGTGCGACCCCATTCCAATCCAAAAAACCCCTTCCCAACTCTAAGGCAAAATTCATGTTTGTCAAACATTCAAATCCCCTCTTACTCCCACAAACCCTCGACATCTTCAACCCTCAAAATCAGACTCCAAATCTTTCATTCTATACTCATTCGAATTCATTAATTCTTCTTCTTGGCGCTAGCTTGGCAGAAAAGCTCGCCTCATCCACTCTCTTTCTCTCTCCTCGTCCTAATCCTATCCTTGGCTTTTAAATGAATCTCTCTAAAAAGGTTTTGAAAGAAGACAATCCTGACAATTGGAGACCGAGGTTTCCTCGGGCACCAATCCGAAGTCGTGGTCGTTGCCACTTCTAAGGGGTGTAACCCAGTGCGAACCCAACATAGAATCTTTGGCATGATCAGATAAGTCCTATCCATAGGCAACAATCTCATAGTCAGTTAACGGTTCTTAGAACCCTTCTCCTCCCTTCCTAGTTCTTTAGGTCAAACTAGGTGGCGACTCTAGTCAATTTCCGCCTATAGGGCATAAGTCCGCGTGGAGCCCATTGAGAGCGGGTGTAGTGCACACTTGCGCTCTCCCTTATGCTTTCTGGGAAAGACGGACGATTAAGTAGGTAGTTGAGGGCTGCCATAAATAACGGGTTTTCACCCTCCACAGAATGGCATTTTCCAGGATCTCGGCTTTTCAGTCAGACCATATTTAGATAGACCCCCCCTCATACCGAAAAATCACCCTCTACAGCTCCGTTAGCGTTTTAACCCACTATTTGGATCCGTTTTCTTCGGGAATTGTTCCCATATACTATTTAGGCCTAATTAAGCCCTAGGAATCCCTCTCGGCTCCTAGTCAAGGTTATATACCTCCTAAAATAATTAAATACATGTTTTTACGTTTTACACGTTATACGTGTTTTCTTATTTCTTTTGGTCTCTCTTTCTTCACCAAAGTTCTTAGGGACTTAATTAGCCTTAGAAAAGAATAATTACATAATAAATTAACACACAATGGTTTGGGGTATTTCAATCTACCCCCCTTAAAAGAACTTTGTCCTCAAAGTTCACAACTTCCCACGCATCCTTTAATTAGAATACCAGGATTTCTTTTACAACATGAATCTCACATTATAAACATACCCTGAATGTAAACTTTCAGACTCAAGGTCTGGATAACATAACAACCTTCAGACTCATAGGTCTGGATAATGTTTATTACACATACCACACAACATGTCTTAGCATGTATAGCAATCGAAAATACCTTTTACATCTCTTCATGGGCCCAGTTTAAAGACTACAGGACATCACAATCCTCGAGTCCCATGTCGAGTACATAATATGATCCCGCAGGTTCCAGTCGTGATGGACACTTCTTGGTCCCCGGTCCTTTGGAAGATTCAAAACAACCACATACGTTTTAAGATATACTTCTCATGTCACCAGTCCAAAGACGGTGGCTCATACGTCCTCAGCTTGTGAGCAAGTAATACAAGATACTATATTCTTCTCATGTCACCGGTCCAAAGACAAAAGGCTCATGAGTGAGACTAAATAACAGAAAATACTCTCTACAAGTTTAAGTCATTTGAAAATACCATTTGAGAATTCGAAAATACCAATTGAAAATCCTTTTTTGAAAATGCAATACAACTCCAAATCCAAGTTAAGCTAACTGTATTATTCTTAACGTGATTATTTGTGACCACTTATATGGAGCTTCAAGAGTCATCCGACCCTGATGTGATCAACATCAGTGTTGAACTATCTCTTCACCCCAATTTGTGTTTGGTTTCCCTTAATCCCCAGGAATCAAGTTTCACCTCCCACTTCAATTTCAACCAGCAACTAATTTAGACATTTACCATTTTCTATCTTTTTAATCTTTCTAGACATAATCACAAAACAATACATCTCCAAAGGTTGGAACTCTGTCCATCAATAGTCAACTTACCTAGGGGATTCAATTCTCACTAGGTTCTATATTTATTTCATACCATTCATACATCACAATGCTATATATACATACATATATATATATATATTCAAAATTATAATGCACAATACTATATTTGGTGTCGAATAAACATACATCATCGGGGTTTTAGTTCCCTGGAAGTTTCCCTACTCCCTTACACTTGTACACCTACACCAATGTTAACAAGCTAGCTACACTTATAACAATGGTATTCGCATCTTCTATGTGTAATTACCACAATTAAACCATAAATGAATACGTATGTTCATATAATATACACACCAATCATCAGAACAAATTATTTTGTGCTATGCACCACATCGTTTACGTACACTTGCACGTAGACATACGCTAAGCGATTATGCTCTCTACCCCCCTTAAAAGGGATTACGCCCATTTAATTGACCATATGTTATTACTTAACATTGGTTCAAGACGTTCTATCGTCATGAAGTACTTTAACTTCCATAAGGTTTATTATGCAATGTGTTCCGTTAAGAGGATCTTAACCGTATTTATGGTTATGTCCCTGAACCAGGACTTCTCATTGGAGTTTATTTAACTCATAACCGGTTTTGGTTCTGGCATGTGAAGCATAATGTATTGAACTTTAGGATTATGGTCCCACTAGCTTCTGCTACGTAACCCTGATAACTTTTAGGGCTCCGTTCGCCTTTTTTTCATATTCTTAATGTACAGTACATCTCCCATTTATCCCAATTATCTTGGGAATGATGGTTTCTTAACTGTCGCGTGGTATTTCTTACCGTGCGCGGATTCTATACGTTATTAATTTTCTGTCCAATCCTTTGGGTATCTAATGTGCATACTACTGTATATCTCCATGATTATTCGCCTGGTTCTTTCAACTTACTGTCGGTTGAGGTCATGCTACTATCTAATGTGTAGTGCTTCCTCTTTGTTATTCTCACACTTGAGGTATATTCCATACCGGTATTTGGTATTCAGTGCTTCTGTAGTCACTGATTCCTAATCATGCCTCCTCATTTGGTTCTGTACATGTATTATTTCCTTTATACGACCTTGCATTTCCTATGCATCGGTCCTTATAGCGTTTACACGACGTCCGTATCCAGTACGGGTTGGTTATTTAGCAATTGGGTATTCTTGTCCCAAAGCTTATTGATTCGCTTATCAATTGGGTATTGGTTATATAATAGTAATAGGGGTAAATAATGCCTTCTATGTGAGGTCTTTCGTCACATGGTACAGATTGCTGGCTTATTGCCCAGCCTGCTTGCCAACACTTGTCTATTCCTCTCTACTGCGCACTCATTGCTCTACTTGTTCTCCATATTATTGTTTAACAGTACTCGTACAATGGCCGGCTTACTGCGCACCATTGTCTTACTCATTATACAACATCGATTTACATGGCGTTAACTACTATGTTAGTTTCCACTCATGTATTATCCACCATTTATACAATGGTTCGTCGTTTACTTGGTTGATCACTGAATACACTGTTCTTTAAGTCCTTATGCTCTCTGATAGCTGTTCACTCTACACTTCGTATTTATACAATGGTTACTACTAAACTGGTTACACTTTGGGTTTTTGGACAATTTATACAAGCTTCTTTCCTTCATACTGTTCGTGTTCAATTTTCTCTTGGCAATAAGTTCACATAAATACCGCTCCAGCGGTCTCACAATATTGAGAGGCATCCCCACTCTTAGAGTAGTGGTTCGTTCTCCGCTCTATTCATTTGTATAACACAATCTCCTCTTACTGGTGCTGAAATATCCCAAACTAATAAAACATGGATTAAACATCTAATAACATTAATTAAGGGCTAAACATGCCTTAAAAGTCAATTGAGAACAACAGTGGTCAACACAAAACAAGATATTGCACCTTTTGACTGTTTAGGGTAAATACATACCCAAATGAACTTCTTAGGACCTAAAATTTTGTCCTAAGCTTATTAAAACATGAATAAACATATTACAATTGTTGGAAAACACTCCAACACAAAGAATAGGCATTTACATGCTTCAAGGTCAAGTAGGGCAAAAATGTGCTCTAAGAAAACCTTAAAGGTCTAATGACCTCTAAATGATATAAAATTGGATGCCATGATCAAATATCATGTAAGGAACACAACAAAACTGTTTTCAAAGAAAATTGAGCTCAGAAACACCTTGCGACACAAAATGTGCACTAAAATACCTTAAAACACGTTTTTGTGTATGAGCTCTAAGATAATGACTTTTTGTCACTGTAAAGAATAGATTATATTCTTTATAACATTAATGTGACATGATAGACTATATTATAAAGTCTAAATCAAAGTTTGAAAATAAAATCAAAATGGGTAATTTAGTATGAATAGTACCCAAAAATAACATTTAGTTACTTACCTTTAACCATGGTCAAATGTCATCCATTGACCAAGGCCCCCATTGCCGACTTCATATGGCTGTCATGCCCACTCATTAATCAATCTCCAATCAATTATCTAGCCAATCTAATGAGTCATCAAATTACTATTCCATAAAGTAACAATAATGGACATAAAAAGCAAAACTCACTTATTTCCTCATTGCCTTGCTTCCCAGCCGACACCAAGGCTCTCCAATCCTCTATTTTGCTTCTCCAATCCGTGGGGAACATGCCAAGTTCAGAAGAGAACAACAATTGACATAGGTAAGCTTATTAAGCCATTTTATGTTCATTCTCTTCACAATTCTTTCCTCTTTCCATGGAGCAAAGCATCAACCATTTCCATCAATGTTTCTAGGTTATTTTGGAGGTTTAAAGGAGGGTAAATCTCGGCTGTAACAAGGGAAGAAGGTGGAGAAATCTAATCTTGATCTTAAGGTATAAAAATGTGCTTTAAGCACTTATCTTGTGATTCTCTTCAATTCCGGTTGTAAAACCTGTTCTCCTAGCCTTATTATCTTCTTCTTAACATACTTATTCAGTTGGTATATCAAGAGCTTCATGTTGGAGAAATATGTGACTACTTCTTCAACCTAGGCAGTGTACCTATCGTTTTGCGGAATAGTGGAAATGTGGGTTGTCGTACTCTTGGGGACCTCGCTGTGGATAACTGATAGTATAATAAATTGACTGAGATTTCAATAAACAGATTTTATCATTTTTAGGGAAATAATTAACAGCTAACTGATAAAACAATAATAAAAACGATTAATCAAAACAGAAAAGAAATAGAAATTATAAATCTTTTTGTGTTTTTAAAGAAGCGTCCAGGGTTGTTCTGCTCACCTATTTTATTTAATCATATTAATATAACTCTCCCATTTTAACAATAAACTCAAGAATCTTAATTAGTTTAATGACCGTTCCCTGCCTAATAAACCCTGATTAATTTAAACAACAAGCGCAATTCCTTGTTCAAGTTATTAATAAATTAATCGCATTAGTAACAATTCCTATTGGAGAGTGGTAAACCTATACGGCGACAAAGTCGCTTCTAGTCGTTAATCCATTTTGACTTCCTGTGTCTAGAACCTTGTCTCAGCACTGGATGTTAACAAAGAACTACAAATATCACTTTAATAATTGTACAAGAGAATTAAAGCGCATTAAGGACAGGAATCAAAATACTGTTTAGATAAATTATACTGGAAAGCTTATATAACACAATTATATAAAATAGGCTTGCTTCTAACCTGGGAAGCTGGGTTTATTAATCACACATAATTATACAGTAAAACATAAGAAATAAAAAAGTTGGAACCAACGAAGAAGAACGAACAGACAATCGATTCCTTCGTTGGTTCTGGAAACTAACATAAGGCTGATGAAGAAAGAAATAAAATGGAGAAGTGGGGGATAAGAAGATGGAATGGATCGTAGGTGTGAGCGATGGATTGTGGAAGATTGAATGATTATTTGAGCAGAAGGCTCGTGGGTTTTTAGGAGAAGGAGAAGAAGAGAAGAAAGGAAGAAGAGACAGGCTGGATCACGCGTGCTAGTGGGTGAACAAGATAAGGGAGGTGCCAGTTGATGGAGTAGATGGATAAGTTGCAGAACGTGTGAGGATTTTCAGGACTTTCGGCCGCGACTGATATTGCTGTCTGTAGGCGCCGAAGGAAGAAGATAAACTGTCGCGTCTGGATTGGAATTTACATGCGTCCGCCTGTGTGTCCGCCTGTTATTATGCGGACATTCTCCATGTCCTCGTTGGCGTCCGCGTAGAATGGGGCGGAAAAGGGCTTGTCCTCGTTGGCGTCCGCATAGAATGGGGCGGACAAGGCTTGTCCTCGTTTGCGTCCGCGTAGAATGGGGCGGACAAGGCTTGTCCTCGTTTGCGTCCGCGTAGAATGGGGCGGACGTCTCACAAAATTTCCTCGCTTGTGTCCTCGCTTGTGTCCGCGTTGTTCTGGGCGGACGCTCATGCGGACACAAATATGGCCTTCAGCGAAGACTTCACTCACGTCCGCCCCTGGTTAGGCGGACACCAATGCGGACACCATGCGGAAACCATGCGGACACAAACTTTGACCGGCTCTAGATTCTTCGGTTGGACTCTGTTTTACTCGCCGTTTGTTGCGTTGGAAAGCTTGTGAAATAAACTATTTGATTCCAACACTTTTTCCTGTATTTGATACATAAAATCTATCAGTCCATATCAAGACATAAATCTTAGGAAAAACGTACGATAAGTGAGAAATATTATCCTGAAAGTGAGCAAGTATAAGGTAAATTAAACCCTTAAATGTCTATGTATTTCTCACTTATCAAACTCCCCCACACTTATCTTTTGCTTGTCCTCAAGCAAATCTTTATGACATAATGTTTAAACAAGTTAAACAGACAATAAACAAGTAAGGAGAGCACAGAAAAGGTAATTGCCAATCTTTTCAGATTTTAAAAGGGTACTAATAACATTAATTTTATTAGATATATTTCTCTATTTCTGAGAATAACTCTGAAATCCTACAAAAGAAAGAGGAGCAGTACCATGAGAATTCTGGTTTTAACCCTGAGCCAATCCACCATTTTCTTTCACATTTCCTTGAACGACAAGGGGCATGAAGTAAAATCTTATTCCATTATACCTTTCAATGTCACACACTCATGATCCATAATGACGATTTTTTTCATTTTGGTACAGAATGCACAGATACTTCTATTTTGAAGTTCATTTTTTCTTTTACCTCAGACTTTTCTCTCCACCCTTGTAGCGGTTTTGGGTCTACTATCCCAGATACCGAGTACCTTAGGTAGCCGGGTGATGAAGCACCCCTAAGAACTTAATAACCGAGTGGACGAGGCCTGTTTAGGATCAGAATATGCCTATTTGGATCAGAGGAGTACCTTGCCTTGTTCTTTTTCCACCATTTCATTCCAGTTCAAATCCAAGCTCAAAGTCAAAACAAAATTCAAATGATAATTTCCTCAGAATTCATTTTTTTGCATAAGGAGCAGAGTGTTTTTTTTTGTACCCTTTAAACCTGTTAATACCAGCATTACTCCCTCTATGGCTCCTTCTTTGATTATTAATCACTTAACAAATTTAAACACAGTGTCGAAAAAGGAAACTTAAGAGCAAGCTTTTGATTATTATCTCTCCCCCACACTTGAACCAAAGCAATGCCCTCATTGCATAGAAAGAATTAAAATAACAGGGCATGCAAACTACCTGGGTAATGATCAAAAAGCATGGTAATAAGAGATATTTAAATTTAAAGAGCAAGGTATGGATAGTGTACTCCCTAGAGTTTGGCAGAGTATGTAGTGTAGCTCCCCTACACTTGAGTTCAGCTGTCGGAATGTGTAAGATATACCTGGAATAAATATTCTAAACAGCCAGAAGAACTCAAGTTAATTCTCCTCGTTCTCTCTTCTTTCTTTTTATTTCACTCTTTTTTTGGCATAAATAAAATACAGAATATAAACACAATACAGATTAAAAAGATAGATAGTAGGGTGCCTCCTACCAAGCTGCCCATCTTTAAGGTCTTTGGCTAGACCGTACCTCAGTGATTTAAGTTGTAACTGGTTCTTTGAGAAAAAGCGCAGAAGCTTCTTCGTTGTCTAACGTGTTTCCCATATATAACTTGATACGAGCTCCGTTGACTTTAAATGATCCTCCTTTCTTATCTTCCAATTCTACCGCTTCATAAGTAGAGGTGGATATTATTTTAAATGGTCCAGACCAGAAGGATTTTAACTTACCTGGGAAGAACTTTAGTCTGGAATTATAAAGGAGGATATAATCTCCCACTTTGAAGTCTCGCTTGGCAATCATCTTATCGTGCCAACGCTTGGTCTTCTCCTTATAAATCACTGCATTTTCATATGAGTTGTACCTTAGTTCTTCCAGTTCTGTCAACTGGAACTTTCTTTTTTCACCGGCTTGTTGTAGATCGAAGTTCAACACCTTTAGAGCCCAATAAGATTTATGCTCTAATTCCACAGGCAGGTGACATGCCTTCCCAAAAACTAGTTTGTAGGGAGACACGCCAATAGGTGTTTTGAAGGCGGTACGGTATGCCCAGTGCGCATCATCCAATTTAATGGACCAATCCTTTCGAGAAGAGCTCACCGTCTTCTATAGAATCCATTTTAGCTCTCTATTCGTTATCTCTGCCTGACCATTCGTCTGAGGATGGTAAGGTAGAGCAACCTTATGTCGGACTCCATATTTTTTCCGGAGAGCATCAAATTGGCGATTGCAGAAGTGAGATCCACCATCGCTGATTATTGCTCTAGGAACACCGAATCGACTGAAAATGTTCTTCTTTATGAACTTCATCACAACTTTACTATCATTAGTAGAGCAAGCAAAGGCTTCCGCCCATTTAGAAACATAATCGACTGCTACTAAGATGTATAAATTTCCAAATGAATTTGGGAAGGGTCCTATAAAATCAATCCCCCAAACATCAAACAATTCGCCTTCCAGCATATTGTTCAAGGGTAGTTCATTACGGCGAGAAATATTACCTTGCCTTTGACACCGATCACAAGTAGATACAAAGGCATGACAGTCCTTGGAAGAGTGTTCAATAGAAACCGGATTCAAGTACCTTTGCAGCTGTACGGGTTGCACTGTGATGTCCGCCGGTTTCTCTAGAATGGCAATGGAGAAGAATATTTCTGATCTCCGTTTATGGGACACATCTTCTGATAATACCATCTGCATAGATTTTGAAAAGAAATGGATCTCCCATAAATAATGTTTGACAATAGAAAAACCTTTTTCTTGCTGATAAGTCATATCAGCTGGATGATCTTTGTAGCCAGATAATTTGCAATATCGGCAAACCAAGGGTCTCTTGCCGTTTGAATTGTGAAAACTGCCTCGTCCGGGAAAAATTCATTGATGGGTCTGTCGTCTTCTGGTCCCTCCATTCTTGATAAGTGGTCAGCCACGACATTCTGGATACCTCTCTTATCCCTTATTTCGATGTCGAATTCTTGTAGAGAAGTATCCATCTTATCAATCTTGGTTTTGCATCTGCTTTGGCAAATAAATACTTGAGGCAGAATGATCAGTATGAATAATGACCTTACTACCCAATAAATATGAACGAAATTTATCCAAAGCGAAGACGACTGCCATTAATTCTTTTTCGGTGGTGGCATAATTTTTCTGAGCATCATTTAAAGTGCGGCTTGCATAATAAATTACTCTCAGAACCTTATCCAATTTCTGGCACAAAACAGCACCCACCGCATAATCACTGGCGTCACATAATTTCAAAAGGTTGTGACCAGTCGGGTGATACAACAATAGGAGCAGAGACAAGTTTTTCTTTCAACAAATTAAAAGCTGCTAAACATTCATCAGAAAAATGAAATTTAGCATCTTTTGTCAGTAAAGTGCAGAGAGGCTTAGAAATCTTGGAAAAGTTTTTAATGAATCGTCTGTAAAAACCTGCATGTCCAAGAAAACTTCGGATACCTCTGACAGTAGTAGGAGGGGGAAGTTTTTCTATTACCTCAATTTTAGCGCGGTCCACCTCAATACCTTTGGAAGACACGTTATGTCCTAGCACGATCCCTTCACGAACCATGAAGTGACATTTTTCCCAGTTCAGGACTAGATTTGTGTCTTCACACCTGGCCAAAATAAGATCAAGATTCTCCAGGCAAGTATCAAATGTCGAACCAAAGACAGAGAAGTCATCCATAAAGACTTCTATACATTTTTCAATGTAATCAGAGAAAATAGCCATCATGCACCGTTGAAAAGTAGCTGGTGCATTACATAATCCAAACGGCATTCTTTTATAGGCGTATGTTCCATAAGGACAGGTAAAAGTAGTTTTATCCTGATCTTCTGGAGCAATTGGGATCTGAAAGTATCCTGAATAGCCATCTAGAAAAAATAATAGTCCTGACCTGCTAACCTTTCCAGCATTTGGTCAATAAAAGGTAAGGGAAAGTGATCCTTACGTGTGGCAGTATTCAATTTCCTGTAGTCTATATAGACTCTCCAACCGGTAGTGGTGCGTTGAGGAATCAACTCACCTTTCTCGTTGGGAACTACAGTTATTCCGCCCTTTTTGGGTACCACCTGCACCGGGCTCACCCACTTGCTATCTGAAATTGGATAATAATGCCAGCGTCAAGTAGTTTTATTACCTCTTTCTTGACCACCTCTTTAAGAACGGGGTTGAGACGCCTCTGTGGTTGTGCTAAGCCCTGAAATCATCTTCCATGTAAATTCGATGAGAGCACAGAGATGGGCTTATTCCTTTGATATCCGCTATTGACCAACCGATAGCGGTTTTATGACGGCGTAGCACCCCTAAAAGTTCCTCCTCCTGCACATCTGTCAATTTAGAAGAAATAATAACTGGTAGATCAGATGGCTTTTTTAGAAAGGCGTATTTTAAATGAGGAGGAAGAGGTTTCATTTCGACTGTAGGTGCTTTTTCGATGGATGGCTTGGGTCTGTCTGCGTTTTTCTACTGGCTCGAATCTTTGTGGTAGGAGGAAATATGGCTTATGTTTGTTTAACTCTTCAGCCATGAGAGCAATATCGGGATTTTCGTCTCAGCTTCACAAGATGCCATAAGACATCTTTCCAAAATTGTTTCTTCATCTCTGCTGAGGAACGTCTCCTGTACTAAAGAGTCAATAGTGTCAATAGAAAAACAAATTTGTGTATCAGAAGGATGCTTCATGTTCCGGGTCATGTCGAAAACTACCTGCTCATCATGAAGTCTTAAAATTATTTTTCCTCCTTCAACATCAATTAAAGTTCTCGCAGTTCTCATAAAAGGTCTACCTAAGATTAGTGGGACATCTTTATCTTCCTCAATGTCTATAACAATGAAATCAGCAGGGAAAATAAACTTGCCAACAGAAACCACTAAATCTTCAATTTTTCCTTCGGGGTGAATTATGGAACGATCAGCTAGTTGGAGCTGAACAGGAGTAGGAGAGCATTGACCTATGCCCAATTTCTTGAATATAGATAAAGGCATTAAGTTAATACTTGCGCCTAAATCGCATAACCCGTTACCACAATTTATGTCTTCAATTGCGCAAGGAATGATAGGGAGACCTGGATCTCCCAACTTCGGTGGTAGCTTCTTTAAGAGTACTGCAGAAACTCTTTCGGTTAGTTTCACCGTGTCATTTTCCTGTAAAGATCGCCTGTTAGACAAGATATCTTTCATAAATTTTGCATAAATAGGCATTTGTGTTAAGGCATCAGAAAAAGGAATATTAATAGTTAATTTCTTAAAAATGTTAAGAAATTTTCCAAATTGGTCGTCCAAATTATTCTTCTTTAATCTGTCAGGAAATGGGATTGGAATATCATATGAAACCTGTGACGGTTTAAGAGTAAGGGATTCAGGAGACTCCTTCTCCTTGGAAATTGTTACGTCTTCTTTGTCAGATTTTTGTTCATCAGATTTCTCCTCAGTTTCAGGGGCATTGGATACCAGCTCTTTCCCGCTCCTTAGGGTTATTGATTTTGCATGCTCCCTGGGATTTGGATCCGTCTGGCTCGGGAGTGACCCTGCTGGTCTTTGAGCCAACTGTTGGGAAATCTGACCTATCTGTCTTTCCAAATTCGTGGTTATGGTAGCCTGATCAGCAACTTTGGCTTCTATCTCAGAAAATTTTGAATTATCGCCTGACCTTGTTTCAGAAGCTGATTCATCATGCCTTTTAATTCGCCCATGTCTCCTTGTGAGTTGGTTGGCTGTTCCTGTTGTCGGTTGTACTGCGGTTGTCGGTTTTGGTTAAAACCTTGGTTGCTCGACTGTGGGTCATAATTCCTCCATGGTTGTTGATTGCTCCTCCAATTGTTTTGGTTGTAGGAGTTCGGATAAGGATTTGGTGGTCTGTTGTTAATCAGACTTACCTCCTCAAGGGTCCTGTTGCAACCTGAGCCATCACAGTCTGTGGTTTCATGAGCTCCTCCACAGTTTTCGCAACAGGGAGTCAGATATGGGGAAGTGGCTACTTTTCACAGCTTTTTGTTGTGGTTGACTAAGAGTTAGTTTCTCCACAACTTTTTGTGGTGAGTGCAGCTAGTTGAGCAGACACATGATCCTGCGGGGGAATACTGTAGATACCGGTTTCTTTCTTTACTTCACCTCTCCCCTTATTTTTACACCATTGTCTGGTGCTGGCGGTCATCTGGTCCAGTAGATCAACTGCTTCTTCTCCGGTCATTTTCATAAAATTTCCTCCAGATGAGGAACTTAGCAACAATTTGTTAGAATCATTTAAGCCTCTAAAGAATGATAAAACAAGCTCCTGGCTACTCATACCGTGATGTGGGCATAATATCTGTAATTCTTTGAATCTATCCCACGAATCATAGAGAGATTCACCTGGTTCTTGACAGAAGTTTGTGATCTCAGCAATTTTCTCTCTTGTTTTGGAGGGGGATAGTTTTGCCAGAAATTTGTTTGCTAACTCAGCCCAACTGTGGATGCTGCTGGGTTGTAAACTTCTCAGCCACCTGGAGGCGCCATCTTTCAATGAATAGGGGAACAATTGCAGACGGATGCGTTCGTTCAGACTTCCTGTTTTGTTAAAAGTGTTACAAAAATCAAGAAATGCAGATATATGGTGTGGAGCATCATCTGAATCTAGCCCGCTGTATTGGCCCTGGTGGTAGAGTGTGGTAATGAAACTGGTTTTGAATTGCCAGGCATCTAGTTCAGCCTGAGTGACCTGAGGAAGGACAATAGCAGAAGGCCTCCCTTCAACTGACGGTTGCTGGTATTGGCAGAGAGTTTGTCGAGTTGCCATCTCTACACGTTGTTGTCGTCTTTCTCTGTGGAGAATCTTTCAATCTCAGGTTCAAAATCGTTTTGAGGACTACCTGCAGATCGAGTACGACGCATATATAGAAATAACTAAAGTGTTAATGTTAGGGAGTTAGTATACTGGAAATTGAATTAGTAGTTAGTAGTATACTGGAAATTAAGTTAGTTACTGAAATTAAATGACAGAAACTTTAAATGACAGAAATTATGTTAGTAGTTAAGGACAGAAATTATAAGTTAGTAGTTAAGGACAAATTTAAAGGACAATGGAAATTAAATGACAAAAAATAAAGAGTTAGTAATTAGATGTTAGTAATTAGATGTCCGAAGTCCGATGTCCGTAGTTAGATGTCCGGAAGTCCGAGTTAGATAGTTAAATAGAAAACTCAATAAAATTAAAAACTGTCAGTTAACCGTGCCGGAGGTCCCCGGCAACGGCCCAAAAACTTGTTGGAGTAAAAGTGTGTTAAACTTCTACCACTAGGCAGTGTACCTAATCGTTTTGGGAATAGTGGAATTGTGGGGTGTCGAACTCTTGGGGACCTTGCTGTGGTTTAACTGATAGTGCAATTTAATTGAGAATTCTAATTAGACTACTGAACAGAAACTTATCATTTTTGAGAGAAATTGTGGTTTAGAACTTAGTGTAAACAAAACAGTAAAAAGAACAATTAATTAAAACAGATTAATAAGCAGTAGTTAAAACTCTTTTGTTTTTAAGGAAGCACCCCGGGTTGTTCTGCTCACCTATTTTACTCAATATATATTGTAGACTTCCCCACTTTAGCAATAAACTCAAGAATCTTAATTAGTTTATTGACCGTTTCCTGTCTAATAAACCCTGATTAATTTAAAACAAGCGCAAATCTTGCTCAAGTTATTAATAAATTACATCATTAACAATTCCTATTGGAGACTGGTTAACCTATAGGCGAAAACTCACTTCTAGTCGTTAACCTGCTTGACTTCTTTGTCTAGAATCTTGTCTCAGCACTGCATTTTGACAAGAAACTACAAATATCACTTTAATAAATGGCCTAAATATTAAAGCGCATTAAGGAGGAGAATCAAAATATTGCTTGAACAGATTTATTAGAAAGTCTACGTAACACAGTTTAGTAAATAAGCTTGCTTCTCAACCCGGGAGCTAAGGTTTTTACTCAGACTAATTATACAAACAGACGTTGTAAGCACGACAGCATTAAAACAAAGTACAGTTAAAGAAAAGGAAGATCTCTCTGCATTCGTACGCACTGTATGGAATTTTGTGGAGGAAGAGTGATTTGGGAGAGAACGTGAGTATTACAGAGAGTTACTCCCCGGCAACGGCGCCAAAAACTTGTTGGAGAAATATGTGACTACTTCTTCAACCTAGGCAGTATACCTATCGTTTTGCGGAATAGTGGAAATGTGGGTTGTCGTACTCTTGGGGACCTCGCTGTGGATAACTGATAGTATAATAAATTGACTGAGATTTCTATAAACAGATTTTATCATTTTTAGGGAAATAATTGACAGCTAACTGATAAAACAATAATAAAAATGATTAATCAAAACAGAAAAGAAATAGAAATTATAAATCTTTTTGTGTTTTTAAAGAAGCGTCCCGGGTTGTTCTGCTCACCTATTTTATTTAATCATATTAATATAACTCTCCCATTTTAACAGTAAACTCAAGAATCTTAATTAGTATAATGACCGTTCCCTGCCTAATAAACCCTGATTAATTTAAACAACAAGCGCAATTCCTTGTTCAAGTTATTAATAAATTAATCGCATTAGTAACAATTCCTATTGGAGAGTGGTAAACCTATACGGCGACAAAGTCGCTTCTAGTCGTTAATCCATTTTGACTTCCTGTGTCTAGAACCTTGTCTCAGCACTGCATGTTAACAAAGAACTACAAATATCACTTTAATAATTGTACAAGAGAATTAAAGCGCATTAAGGACAGGAATCAAAATACTGTTTAGATAAATTATACTGGAAAGCTTATATAACACAATTATATAAAATAGGCTTGCTTCTAACCCGGGAAGCTGGGTTTATTAATCACACATAATTATACAGTAAAACATAAGAAATAAAATAGTTGGAACCAACGAAGAAGAACGAACAGACAATCGATTCCTTCGTTGGTTCTCTGGAAACTAACAGCATAAGGCTGATGAAGAAAGAAAATAAAATGGAGAAGTGGGGGATAAGAAGATGGAATGGATCGTAGGTGTGAGCGATGGATTGTGGAAGAGATTGAATGATTATTTGAGCAGAAGGCTCGTGGGTTTTTATAGGAGAAGGAGAAGAAGAGGAAGGAAGGAGAAGGAAGAGACAGGCTGGATCACGCGTGCTAGTGGGTGAACAAGATAAGGGAGGTGCCAGTTGATGGAGTAGATGGATAAGTTGCAGAACGCGTGAGGATTTTCAGGACTGTCGGCCGCGACTGATATTGCTGTCTGTAGGCGCCGAAGGAAGAAGATAAACTGTCGCGTCTGGATCTGGGAATTTACATGCGTCCGCCTGTGTGTCCGCCTGTTATTATGCGGACATTCTCCATGTCCTCGTTGGCGTCCGCGTAGAATGGGGCGGACAAGGGCTTGTCCTCGTTGGCGTCCGCGTAGAATGGGGCGGACAAGGCTTGTCCTCGTTTGCGTCCGCGTAGAATGGGGCGGACAAGGCTTGTCCTCGTTTGCGTCCGCGTAGAATGGGGCGGACGTCTCACAAAATTTCCTCGCTTGTGTCTGCGTTGTTCTGAGCGGACGCTCATGCGGACACAAATATGGCCTTCCGCGAAGACTTCACTCATGTCCGCCCCTGGTTAGGCGGACACCAATGCGGACACCATGCGGACACCATGCGGACACAAACTTTGACCGGCTCTAGATTCTTCGTTTGGACTCCGTTTTACTCGCCATTTGTTGCGTTGGAAAGATTGTGAAATAAACTATTTGATTCCAACACTTTTTCCTGTATTTGATACATAAAATCTATCAGTCCATATCAAGACATATATCTTAGGAAAAACATACGTTAAGTGAGAAATATTATCCTGAAAGTGAGCAAGTATAAGGTAAATTAAACCCTTAAATGTCTATGTATTTCTCACTTATCACTTCAAGGTATAGCCAAATCCAAGCCAAAAACACCATTTTTGGCATTTTAATCAAGGTAAAAATTAGCCATCTTCTAATCTGAGTTGTACCAATTTAAAGCTTGGTTTTAATAGCTCTTTTGAAGCTCTTTAACTTTTGTAAATATAAGCCGAAGACAGCCTTTGTTTGCCTTGGTATTTTAAGGTAAATTTTACCTTGAAAATAGACATTAAACACTTCTTATGGTTAGATCTTGGTTGGAGACAGATCATGCCTTAATTGCTGTTTGAAAACATGTAAACTAAGCTGTGGAAACTTTATCTGTAAACATCCGTGGCCAAACAAGGCCTTAACTTGGCAAAAATACGATATAAATCACTTAAACCTACACTTGGTATATTAATATGTGTTTATACATATGTATATATTTATGCCATGAGTGAATGGGTTAATTAAGGTCTTATTTTGACCTTAGGTGATTAAGGAATGGTTTAGTAAATTTTATAACTAATTAATTAACATAATTGTCAAATTTAAGACATTATGTGGAAAATTGGTAAGTATGGAAAAGATGGTGGTAAGGCCGAGAGTTTAATGCATTTTTGGGCATTTATGTGTAATTCATTTTATAAGCTAATGTTTGTAATAAGGCCATGTACTTTAGGCCATGTTATTTATGTATTTATAGGGTTTTATTTAAGTTTAGGTAATATATATGTGTTACCGCAAAGAATAGGGGTATAGAGTGTAATTAAATTAAATTTGGGGGCTATATAATAATATAGCCGAAATTAAAGGTTTAAATGAGTTTATATAAAAATTATAAGATTATATAAAGTTTTGGGGTTAAATGGTAATTTCTGAAAAATAAGGGTACAAACCGTAATATATGGTTATTGATGGTCAAGGAAATATTAAGGTGGTCAACCTTGACCATATGGTAGGTTTTGACCAAATTAAATAAGTTAGATAACTTATTTAAGGTTTTATAATAAGATAAGTATTTGATTGTAACAATTTTATAACATATGTGGTAAATATGTTATTACCGAAAGTTAAGGGTGTATAATGGTATTATAAACACCCATGAGCTATTAGGAATTTTTAGGAATTTATTTGGTTGGTTTTGGAATTAAAATAAACTATATATGTATAATATATAGTTATTATGTCATTATGACACTTTGGATAAATATATGTGGTGGAATAGTAAATACCAAGATTATAAGGGTTAGGAATAATATTTATAACCCTTTGGTGAAATTTGGTGATTTTTAGAATTATATAAGAGTATTTAATAAGATATATGTATAATATATAGTTTTAATGATATTATAAAACTATATGTTATAAATTGGGCCAAATGGCAATCATAGGAATTTGGTGGGTCTGTTCGGAATTTTACAAAAATATAACCATAGGTTATACCATTTTATAAGTTAAAAAGGTTATATTATATGATATATATAACCTGGTATAAATAATGGGGTGATTTCGTAAATAAAGGAAACTATGGTATATGAAAAAAGAATATGGTTTTTATATGGTGCCCATGCGGCAATAATAAATAGTTTTGTATAAAAACTATAGGTTATAAATTAAAGGAAATAAAGATATCATATTATACTCCCTCCGTCCTGAATTGACCGTCCTGTTTACTATTTGGACATGTCGTTTGACTTCAATTTTTAACATATAAGATAAATTAATTTTGAAAATTTAAATTTTGCATATGATTCCTTACATGATAAACTATATGTTACAAAATTTAGTTTTATAAAATTATTTTATCTTATATGCTTAATATTGAAGTGGAAAAACGTGCCATAAAGTAAAGAGGACGGTCAATTCAGGACGGAGGGAGTATGATATTAATATATGGTATAACATTACATAATGTTATGTGGTCAAAATGGAATTTAAATGAAATAAAGGGCTGTACCGAATTATTAAGAGTTGGAAAATGAATTTTAGACTATGGTCTACTATGTTATAAATGTTATAACAATTATATGGTTTAGGTGGAATTAATATATGTAAGGATATTCACATTAAATAATGTGACAAACTATAAATAAATAAGATTTATAAACTAAGGTGATTATTGAATAAACCTTAGGAGTTGTAATTATACAACATAAAATGTTACATAATATTAGGACAATAATCTTAATACAAGTTGTATAATATAATACAACTAATGGGAATAATCATCTAATACAAGATGATAAAATGTAACATATAATGTAAGAGTTTTATAACTCATGAAACTTACCTATATTGGTAAATATATACTTATACAAGAATAATGTATATAAGGATGGATATATATTATGGTTGGAAACCATATAATATAATGGTGGTGGTTATTACAAAAAATAGTTACAAACTATAAGTTATGAGTTTTTGAATGCAAATATAATTTGCTAAGATAATGGATTATATAATACAATGTATTATAATGGATGGTGGATAAATAATACAATATAATAAGTCATGCATGCATACATGCAACTATAGGTTATAAACCTAATGGTGGATAAGATTAAAGAAATGTAATGAATTAAACTTAACAGTCGAAGTATTTTGACATACGAGTTTTAGTAACAAAGCCGACTGGTTTAGAGAAACCCGTAACAAATAACTGTAGAACTCCGGGAATGAACTGTCGGGGTTACTAGTTATTCGGAAGTACCGGATGTAGTTAGTCATGGAGACTGACTTATAGTTTATTACCGTTTAGATCATACTTCAGACGAGGATGCTTGACGAGCTAGTGGTCTACACTGCGCATCCTAGGTCCACTGGTGGAACGCGAGCCTTTAATGACGGTGCTTTAATCACGGCTTTAACAGACACCGTGATTAATAGGAAGGCCAAAATTAATTAACGACGTTTATTGAATTAACCGTAATCAATAATCGAGCGGAGGTAGGCGCGCCTTTTTTAGGACGGACTTTAGATGACGGTTATTAGTGAAACCGTAATCTAAAGTCCCGTGTTGACACGCGCTTTACGGTCAACGGACTTTAGATTACGGTTTTACTAATAACCGTCAGCTAAAGTCCGTCCTAAAAAAGGCGCGCCTACCTCCGACTGATGGTCAACGACGTCGTTTTGACCTGACGCCAAATATTTCCCATATTATTTGATTTTTTTGACTCCACGCGTAATCTAAATTACAGTTAACGACGTCGTTTTACCAGTGTATTTTAGATTAAAAAAACTTTATATTAATGTGTTACCTATGTTTGATCGACTAAGACTCATGGCATAATGGCCGTGGGTACATGAGTCAACACCATCGATCTTGAGTTCGAAACCCAGCATAGCCAAATAATTTTCGCGCTATTTTTTTAATTTCGTTACACTTTAGATTACGGTTCTTTAGGAACCGTCATTTAAAGTGACTTTAGATTACGGTTTTCATGTAAACCGTAATCTAAAGTCCTTTTAACTAGAACATTTGTCCGTTTACTCTGCACACTTACAGTAACTCTTCTTCTCTTTCGCGCTATCTTCCTCACTGAAATCGCCTCCTCTCTCCCGTCACCTTGCTAACGGCCATCGCCGCCGTCCTCCACCACCTTTGTCACTCCCATCGCCGCCGGTCACAACCCATCTACCACTGGTCTCACCGTCGACGTCTCTATCGCGTATTGGGTATGCGATCGATTGATTGTTGTTTTTTTCTAACTTTGTTCATATACATGCATTTCGATTGCAAGTTCTAACCTCGTTTGTATCGAACCTTGAGAGTGTAATGTCAAATGTTCTAACCTTGTTCATATATTTGTGCCCAAATTCATAGTTAATTGCAACCTAGTTCGTGGGCTGATTTCTACACTACTTGCCCACTTCGGTGCTTAGTAACGGTAATTTTGCAAACCAAACTGTAAACTGCTGTATTTATTTATTCTTAGCATTTAGTATTACAATTAATACATAATAGTGTAGTTTTAAAAATGCTACTACTTAAAACTGCCACAGGAAAGAAAGTAAGTTCAAGTATATTACCGATTCCTGAAAATAGCTCATTTCAATCAACTGCTCATCTGCTATGCCAGATGCTCTCTGTTTGATTCACAAGCTGTGACAGGAATCAACAATGCTATTGTTATAACCACCAGAAAGAATAAGATGAGTTTCGGTATTTTAATGGTTCTAGAATGACTAGTTTCAGTCCTTCAATCTGAAGTACTGCAGAGAAGGTCATAAACTTCATTTACAGTAGAAGAAGATAAGTATGTATGTTACCAGTTCTAGATGGTGCGTGCGAATTTGACTTTGATAAAACTGATTTGGAGACGTTAGAAATATAGGGAGATGCTGTCGATTTTTTTCCGCGGTTTAGCTAGCATTTAACCTTGATTTTTTGATGAATTCTAATGTTGTCGTTTTTCATTTATGCATCAGGACTACGACTTTATTTAGGCTTCCGACCTCAACCGTCTTAGCATCGGCTAATCGTCTACCAGAGGTAAGATTTACATATATACATATAATATTTGACAAACTACCAAACATAGTTATCCGCCCAAGATATACCTAATAGAGGTATATCTTCGGCAGTCCCTGTCGGGACTGTCCATGATTGTTAAATCTCACACCTAGGGTGTGAATGTGCTTTTAATATGTACTTTATTGATTATTTCAGCAGTATCTCTTTATTGTTCTTCGAATGCATATATTATTATAATATCATAATATCGTGCATTTGAAGAACTGTAGGGAGATGCTGCCGAAATTTTCAATAAATTACATATTAAAAACACGTTCACCGGTGGGATTTAATACTCATGGATGGATTTAGGTTGATAAGATACAAAAGTGTAAAGACTCTGCCACGGGTGACGGTATGAAATGGCTGCCTTCATATAAATAGCTAGAAGGAGATGGAACGTTCGTGGATTTACAGCGGAAATTTGGACGACAAGTTTTAGAAGGAGTTGATAAGTTATGCACGGTGTTGGCGAACAATCTGAAACCTACAGACAAGGGATACATATTTTGTCCGTGTATCGACTGCCAAAACAATCTGAGATATCGCGGCGTTGAAACAATTAAGGAACATCTGATCCGCCGGTTTTACAAAAGATTTCCAAGACATAATCCGATGGCATGGTCAGAGTGCGTTCGATGTTATTAAGCCTGACGAAGGGGATAATGGTCAGGCAAACACAGAAACAGAACTTGGAGATGATACAGTTGCTGGTGATCCAGAAGACGTTACAGCGAACGTTGAGCCAGATTTCTGGGATGATGACATTGAGACTATGCTCGAAGATGTGGAACGACATTACTCTAACACGCCAGACAAGTGAAAATTTGTTGGATTCATCCAAAACACCGTTGTACCCCGGGTGTGACCCTACAAAGTTAAGCAAGTTGAGTGTCGTCCTCAAGCTATTCAACTTGAAAGTGAAACATGGCTGGAGCGACGTAAGTTTCACTGACCTCCTGGAACTATTGAAATACGTTCTTCCGGTGGACAACGTTTTACCAACAACTACGTACTCAGCCAAAAAAATGATGTGCCCAATGGGTATGGGGTACCAGAAAATTCATGCTTGTCCAAATGGTTGCATGCTGTTTTGGAAATCGGATGAATTTGCTGAAAGCTGTTCAGCATGTGGAGCGTCACGGTATAAGAAACAACAAACTCACATCAGCGGTAGTAAGAAAGGTTCACCAGCTAAGGTACTGTGGTACCTGCCCATCATTCCAAGGTTCAGACGTTTGTTCTCCATTGAGAAAGACGCAGAGAATCTTCGGTGGCATTCAGTTCACAGGAAAAAGGATGGCAGATTGAGACATCCCGCTGATGCACCACAGTGGAGAAACATAGACGTAAAATTTCCTGAGTTTGGTAACGAACCGAGAAACCTAAGGCTAGGCTTGTGCACGGATGGGATGAACCCTTACGGTACTTTGAGTAGCATACACAGTACCTGGCCTGTGCTTTTGGTTATTTACAATCTACCGCCGTGGTTATGCATGAAACCAAGACACATCTTGTTGTCTTTGTTAATATCGGTCCAAAGCAACCGGGCAACAAAATTGATGTATTCCTACAACCTTTGATAGAGGATCTACAACTCTTGTGGAATGAAGGGGCTACGGTTTACGACTCATTCAGTAAAGAGGACTTCAATTTGCGTGCTATGTTGCTGCACAATCAATGATTTCCCCGCCTATGGTAATCTTTGAGGCTATTCAATCAAGGGGGCGTTGGCGTGTCCGATTTGTGGTGAAAACACTTGTAGCATTCGCTTGAAACATAGTGGGAAAAACGTGTATATGGGCCACCGAAAAATGCTTCCAAAAGGACATAAGTATCGAAAGATGGCGAAAGAGTTCGATGGGAAAACTGATCACAGCGTGGCGCGCCAGCCTTTGACAGGTACAGAGATTTACAAAAAGTTGGATAATATTGTGAACAACTTCGGGCCACCAACCAAAAGTGGTGAAAAAAGTGTGGAAAAAGAAATCAATATTTTGGGAACTACAGTACTGGCAGCATCTGGAGGTTAGACATTGTATCGATGGGATGCATGTCGAGAAGAACGTGGGTGAAAGTATCACTAGCACCTTTTGAACATAAAAGGAAAGACAAAGGATCATTTGAAAGGAAGAAAAGATTTAATTGAGTTGGGCATACGCACAGAGCTTGGCCCGCAAGAACGTGGAAAACGCACATTCTTGCCTCCTGCCTGTCACACTCTGTCTAAAGAAGAGAAACATAGTCTATGCAGTACCCTTTACAACATCAAGGTGCCATCAGGTTACTCCTCAAACATAAGAAACCTAGTGTCCATGACAGATTTCAAATTAGTAGGAATGAAATCTCACGATTATCATGTCCTACTTCAAGAATTTTTGCCAATTGCACTACGTGGGATCTTGCCGGATGTTGTCAGACACACAATCACAAACGTCAGTGTCTTCCTCAAATCCATTTCGTCTAAGGTTCTTGATGTGGACACTCTGTCTAAATTACAAAAGGATCTTATTGTGACAATGTGCCAGCTGGAGATGTATTTTCCTCCATCGTTCTTCGACATAATGATACATCTCCTCGTGCATCTTGTAAGAGAGATTCTGATGTGTGGTCCTTTGTACCTTCGCTACATGTATCCGTTCGAAAGGTACATGGGTGTCCTGAAGAAGAAAATGAAGAACCGTCGTCACCCAGAGGGTAGTATTATAGAGGGCACTATCACAGAGGAAGTTGTAGACTTCTGCACCAATTACCTAGAAGGTGTCGATACCATTGGACTTCCACGTTCTAGACACGAGGGCAGATTGAAGGGTGTTGGCACGGTTGGAAGGAAACTGAAAAGAATTGACATAGACACTCTTAACAAAGCTCATTTAGTTGTGCTAAGTCATCTTGAAGATGTTGAACCATACTTTGATGAACATTGTGTGTTTTAAGATCACAATATCCAACATGAGTGACGTTAGACTACAAAATGAGCAGAATAGGACATTTGTCAGATGGTTCAAAGACAGAGTGTTGTCCGATCAGTCCACGAATGTGCCTGAACTGATTAAAGTAGTTGCATTTGGACCAAATCTGGATGTAATTTCTTATGAGGGGTACGATGTCAACGGATTCACCTTTTTCACAGAACGTCAGGATCAGAAGTCAACGAATCAAAATAGTGGTGTAGAGCTTGAAGCTTATCAAAACTTATATGACATCGGTGTTGTAGGTCATAGTCCAGTCTCAGTAAAACAATCATATTTCGGTGTTATACAAGACATCTGGGTATTGGACTACAACAGCTACGAAATGTGTGTTTTCCGCTGTAACTGGGTTAACAACAATCATGGCTACCGTGAGGAGGAGCATGGTATGAAACTGGTTGATCTGTCTAGAGCTACTCCCACGGTTGAGCCATTCGTTGTTGGGACGAAGGTTAAGCAGATATTTTATGTAACTGATCCCTGTAATCCTAGATGGTCCGTTGTGCTTAAAGGGAGAAGAGGAATAGTTGGTGTGGATGGTGTGGTTGATGAGGATGAGTATGATGCAGAAGATGAACCTCCAACTGTTCCTATTTCATTGGAAGAGGCTGAGGTCACAGGTCATCGTGAGTATATACGATCAGACCATAACGAGGGAATGTGGGTTGAGAGATAATGGTGTATGTAAGTTATTACTATAAAATTTATATGAAATTAACACTCTTTTATTTTGCTTGTATGACCATTATGAAATGCTTAATTTAATTCAAATTGTATTTCAATCCTTGCAGGCATGGCTGATCAACATGGCTGATGAAGAGTTCGATTATATTTGCGTGAGTGAAAATGAGCAGCAAATGGTACCGGTCCTTCTACCAGTGCTGCTACTGCTGCTGGCCCATCTACATCTGCCGCCGCTGCTGTTGTTGGCCCTATCATGAGTGCACTTTCTACGAGTGCTACTCAGAGACCTAGAGGTAGAGGTCCGACCCGTGGGTTGAAACTACAGAAACCGGATGAGATTAGTCTTCTGTGGGACAGTTGGGAGGTATTGTGGGGGCAGCAGGTCAGAGTTCGCTAGTATGCTAGGGACTCTGGCCAGATCACATTGCTGCATCAGCCACACATGGAAACAAGTCCCGCAAGAATTTAAGGAGACCATCTGGAAGAAGGTGCAAGAACGATACAAGATCCCAGAAGAAGTGAAGAAGACCGTTCTTTCTTTGGTGTCCGGCAAAGCTAAATCATTCCGCCACTACTTGGTTGAGCATGGATCAACAGGGTGCCCCCACGTGAGCCCGCCGTATGTTGTGTACAACGGCATGATCACTGAAGAGGAGTGAAGGAGTTCGTTGAGCGGCACGCCACCCCCGAGTTCAGGGTATGTTTGTGTACTCTTTTCAATTAAAGCTCATAATGCTTTATCCCTGATTTCTAATTAATTTTCTGTTGTACTTTCTTAACAGCAAACAAGAACAAGCACGGCAAAACCGTGAAGCTAATCTCTACCCCCACCCATGGGACGAAGGGGATATGTGGGCAGCCTCGACATGTGAAAGAAGCTGGTTGCTGACACAGGAACGAGGATGGAAGTGAATGCCCGATCGAGGATGTCTCTGAGGCGAGGAGGGTGCAGATGTTCGTACTGGGACGCCAGAAAACGACCAGCGAAGGTCAGAGGATATTTCCTATGCTGCGAGGAACAACTGGCTAACCAAATTGTAAGTATTTGAAAGTAGCTGTTAAATAATTTACTTATATACTCAAGTGTTTGTTGATCTTAAATTAAGTGTTAACTTCTTTGAAATTGGACAGTACGAGCGGCACAGGAGAGAAGTAGACTTATTCGCTCCTCCTTCTCAAGACGACGACTCAATCAAATCTGGGAAGAAGGATCACCCGGGGCGTGTTAGAGGATTTGGGGGAGAAGTACGTTAGAAGAACGTATTCCCGCCATCTGCTAGGAGGGTCAGATGAGTGCTGCTGAACTCGAGGCGATGGTAGAGCGTAAGTTCGCTGCTGAGCGCCAAGCTAATGACGAGAAAAGGCTGCTGAGCGCCGGGCTATCGAGGAGAGGCTGCAGGAAGCGTTGAATTCGATTGCACATGCGACTACTCAGCAGCAGCTATCCTCCTCGACTGTCTTCCTCTGTCTAGTTGTGCTCCGGCCGCTGACCCGTACCCGTTTGCCAACATCCAGGTTAACTTTGTTTAACTATTTTTCTCCTAAAATAAAGTTATTTAAATAGTATTAGATTGGACTCACTTATTTATTTCACGTATTATCTCTGTTTTTAAAGGAGCAAAAAAAATCGTCTCCAAATACCATTAGAAGGGCACCCTGTAGATGCGGCCTACGGGACGGTGCCATCAGGTCCACTCACGCTCATCAGTTTCGTACGTCTACCCCCATTCTACGCGCGTGTGACCTTGGACCTGATAGTTGATGGATTTGAGCATGCATACCTTCCATGGCGTTTGACAACAAATGCACGCTGATCGAAGCGAAGGGAGACATATTGCCCTGGCCAGCATGTTATATTGTTGTCACCGATGAGGTAAGACTGTTTGACAACCATTTAGTATCTAATAAAATGCATTATTTAGCATTAAGTGTCTACTAATCTATTATAGATCCCTGAGCTTCCTCGCCGCGTAACCCGGCCCAGACTAGAAGAGACCAGCGCGCCGGCGAATCCTGAGATCCCTGAGCTTCCTCGCCGCGTATCCCGGCCCAGAGAAGAAGAGATCTGCGCGCCGGCGAATCCTGTCAGAAGTACAAGGGTATGTTCTAGATAAATGTTTAATGTTACTATAATAATCAATTAGTAATTATCTTTACATTTATGCTTTACTGTTTGTGTGTGAAGGGTAAGAATCCAGTGAGTCGGGGTGCGAAAGGTAAGAATCCAGCGCCCGTCCGGGGTCGCACCAGGACTTCTGAGGCGCCTAAAAATAAGCTCGCACTGCCACAAAAACTTGTTAATGTTTTGGGGGCCGCAGATGAATCTCTACGACAAGATCATTTGAAGTCATCTCAAACTAACAACTTCATGATGACGCTTCCAAAGTCGATGTTTCACTACGAAGAAGATATGATCACAATCAACTTTGAGGACATCAGAGAGATGATGTGTGGAGATTATCTGAACATTAACATTATTCAAGCTTATCTAAAGTAAGTGTTCTTTCCTCATACTGTAAAAACATATAGAATAAGTATCTATGAAGTTGCATTGGCTAACTTTTTATAGTACATGTGATATAATAGAGTCTGCTTGAGAGATGTGCTGAGAAGGACATGACCTCCATTACTGCGGTGTGCCCGGAGCGTTTATCGTACGACTCAGTCACTAGGGACCCGGGGAGGTTTTGTAATACATGATTCATTGCTTCAATGTTGTGATCAACAGAATAAATTATTCATTCTAATGCCGTATCACCAAACGTGAGTTCTGATATAAAATTACATACTAATTAGCTAACTTTTTTACCTTCATTTCTCATTTCATTTTGTATTTGACATTGTAGCCACCACTGGGCTTTGTTTATATTCTGCGCTGCCACCGCTACTCTGCTCGTTCTAGATCCACTAGGGCAGTGGACAGAATTCAACACTGAAGACTTAATCAAAGAGTAAGTTTTTATTACTATTTAATTGTTTGTAAGTTTTTTGAACCAAAATTAATGTACTTGTTCATTTTGCTAAACGCTTTTGTTAATATATGTAACAGTTGTTACAAAAAAACCCCTCAGGGAGAGTTTGGTGATTTGACCGTCGATTACATCAAGGTTTGGTAATTCATGTATTTCATTCGTGCTGCTATTATCTTTGTACAATTGTTTTACATTTGTGAATTTTGGTGATTTAGTGCCCTACCCAAAAGGATTCTAGAGTTGCGGGTACTACGTGATGCGGTATATGTACGAGTTCTGCGGGTACTTCCCAGTTTTAAGAATGATAAAGACAAGGTAATACGAACGCTGTCTTGTATTTAATTCTTTCGGCAGATTTTTTGTGTCTTTATCTTAATCTCATTATGTGTTCCATTCCTTTTCTTGTTGCAGATTAAAGAGCATTTTGCCAAATTCTCGACTTACAGTCCAAACGACTTGTTGCATGTCAGAGAGAGCATGTCAGCCATGTTTATGAGAATGGAGTGGTAGACTAGCTAGCTCTGATGCTGCTATGATGGATTTTGTTTTTCACAGTTTTCTGCACCGTTTTTGTACTATTTTACGCTTCTGTTTTATGCTATTTCTAGCTGGGAGTCATCCTAGCTGTATCTACCATGTATAGGTTACACTGCTACCTTTGTAGCCCTCTGATTCTGCTAGCTGCTGCTGCTGTAACAGATTCTAGCTGCTGTATTGAATATTTTTTGTAATGAACTGCTAGCTGCTGTAACAGATTCTGCTGTATTGAATATTTTTTGTTGCTGCAATAGATTTTCGACCTGGTGTATATTAGATGTTATCTCTGTTGCAATTGTGCACAGAGAATGAATTTGTGTTGTTGGTATTTGATTCAGGTGTTTCAATTGTGCAGTTTCTGCACATTTATTGGTCTGATGCCCTCTGTTGCTTATCTGTTATAATTCTGGCTCTGTTGCAATTGTGTAGCTTTGTAAAAAAAATAAAAATAAATTACGCTTTAGATGACGGTTTTAACAATAACCGTAATCTAAAGTCCTTTGGGCGTGCGCGCCAAAAGACTTTACATTACGGTTATTGTTAAAACCGTCATCTAAAGTGTATACTTTACATTACGGTTATTGGTAAAACCGTAATGTAAAGTCCATGACACGCGGGACGGAAAAGGGCCTTTAATTACGGTTTTAAACCATAATTAAAGACGTCGCCATCTTTATTGACGCCCGCGTAGATTACGGTCCAGAACCGTAATTATACACGGTTTTGGACCGTAATTAAAGGCTCACGTTCCACCAGTGGTCTTGGTGAACGGTATGTAAAGGGGTTTGATCCGGGTTGTCCTAAGGATTTCATTGGGCTCGGATTTGGTTGATATAACTTGTGTGTTATGTGTTTTTGGATACGTGTATGAGATTGTGTGCTACTGCATTATTTATTTATGCACGAGCGTCCCACGGGACTAACACTACGTCGACTATAGATCGACTTATATAAACATACATATACGTTATTGCGATGACAAGATGGTTACTTGATATAATACCATAGTATTAATATTAAGTATATGGCAACCTAAGTAAAACACTTAGGAACGAGTCACGACATTGTCGGTCTCTAGAGCATGGATCTCGAACATGAATATAACCTAGATTACTTCTAGGTATGCATGAGACCCATTGGGCAGCTAAGTAATAATTATATTCTCCATAAGACTAAGAGCAGATCTTAAACATTATGAGAGAGTTGGTATGAGTTGAGGTGAGGAATCCCAGTAGTTTACGAACTACTTGGTTGCGCATTTGTGATCACTGAGGGGTTCCCGATTGGGTTCCGCTCCAGGTTTATACCCAACGAGCCCTATTTGGATCGTGGGTCAGGTGGCTACGGACTTTATATGGACGTCTTACGAGACAAAAGAGAATAGTCAGGGGCCTCCGGACCTCTGGCGAAATGAGCACCTTTGTGTGTACGGGAGGACTACTGTCCATGGTGAGGTTATCGGGTTGTCTTAACATGACGCCCAACTGGTATTAATTAAACATAGTTTGGATGGGGCCTTTAAGGCTAAGGTAAATTAACTATGGAAACTGTACGCTACGACGATTGTACATTGTACATTATACTGCTATTATTTCTATACGTTCGATATACAATTGTTGTTGTGATGTTTTATGACTGTTTGAATTGGATGGTTGAGTGTTATGAATGTTTGGATGGAGGATTATGTATATTATTGCATATATATTACATTATTGATTATAACTGTAAATGGTAAAGCATGAAACCAATTTAATAATAAGATGGTTTCAAATGACTAAGTGACCATTAGGGTCCAGGCCCGGCATACTCAGCGTCTATCGCTGATACTACACCATTATGCAGGTTGTTGATTATTGTCGAAGCCGAAGTGTGGGAACAGGGTAATTAGAGTTTATTTTGATTACCGCACAGGGAGTTCATTTGTGTAATGATGTCAGACTAGGAATTGTATTATGGTACGGTTATGTATATTTGGGATTTGGGTAGATGCTCACTTGTCGACATTTTTGGTTTATGGACTTAGTATGATGTATAGGAACTATTCTCGTTATCACAGCGGTTAGCAGTTTGTTTATGTTGGAAGTTGGATGTAGTTTGGCTTCGTTGCTCGCATGGGCGAGTAATGGCCGGTGACACCCGAGTGAGTATTGTTATTGTTATTAATTCTTCCGCTGTAAGACGTCTTATTTATTGCTACGTGAGAGATTACTACGTGATTATGGAGAGGGGTGTTACAGGTGCCATTACAGGTAGTACTCCTTATGATTTTATCTAGGTTTTGTAATCATTTAAATTTATGGTTTATAAGCCTCACTGCCTCGAGCTCTACTCATTGTAGGCTGTTCACACAAATTTTACTTCTCCTTATACCATTAGGTAAATTGGGGTAGGTACTGGGCTCCATGAAAAGGTCGTTGCATCACACTTCCTTTCATGTTAGGTAAAATCAGGTTGTTTTTATGGCCACATACACTAGTACAAAAAACGTCTATTTCGGCGCCCCTATTTCGGCGGTTGTAGATAAAACCGCCGAAATAGGGGCCAGAGATGTATGCGGTCTGTAAAGAAGGGGCCTATTTCGGCGGTTCCTTGTTAGGAACCGCCGAAATAGACCATATTTAATAATAAAAAAATAAAAGAGACCTATTTCGGCGGTTCCTTCTACGAAACCGCCGAAATAGGTGTTTCTATTTTTCTTTTTTTTTAAAATTAAAACGACCTATTTCGGCGGTTCTTTGTTAGGAACCGCCGAAATAGGTATTTTTATTTTTTTTTTATTATTTCTGAGGGTCTATTTCGGCGGTTCTTTGTTAGGAACCGCCGAAATAGATCGTTTTAATTAAACCCCCAGACCCCCTCGACGCGATTACGAGTTCAATTATCCCTAATTAACCCCTCTCTCTGTTCTCTCTCGCGGCGAGCTGCGAACCCCCGACGCCACCACCACCAGACCGCCGTCGCCCGCCCTCCGCCTTCGCCTGCCGTCGCGCCGTCGGTGGTCGGTGTCGTCGCCGCCGTCTCCCGCCCAGCATCAGAGGCAACAGAGGCGCTAGCTAGGTGAGAGCAACCCTAACTTTGTTTTCGATTTTGTTTATTTAATTGTTAATTTGTTGTTAAAACTGATAGATTGTTGTCACATTATGATTGTGGATGATGATATTTATTGTGTGTGTGAAATTTTTGCAAGATTTGGTTGTTAAACTATTAAATTTATGTATGCACACAAGGTGTTCGACGAAATGTCCGAGTGAATTTTTGTGCTGTTTTTGGCCCTTCTTCTAAGTATAGTTAGGTTAGCTTTTTTGGGCTAGATTTATTATGCTTATAAATGTATGAATGAGTGTTGTAATATGTGCAATAAATATAAGTATAGTGATTGCGAGTAAAAGATATGTTGTTAATTAAGATGAGCATTAAGTATGAGTAGTTTGTTTCTTATATATTTAAAAGTATTCCGTGTGTGGAGAATTAGAGAAAGTGTTATGAAATGTATATGTACAGTGCAATGAAAACATGATATTAAATTAGCAACGAGTAATGATTATAGATGTGTCGCGTGTAGTATGATGTCTGGTTGTGTCATAGTATAAAATATTATTGTGTTATTTGTGTATATGACGATAAGTGAAATACAAAGATAAAAAGTTAGTTATTAGTTGTCTGTAATAGTAGGTGAAGTGAAGAATGCGTGTGTGTATGTGTTGAAAGTAGTTGCTTGTGTGAGCAAGTGAATATGAAAGTTGTAAACGCAAAGTAAAAATAATCAAATTTTGTAGTGAGTTTAGAAGAAAGAAATAGTAAAGAAGAAAGAGTGTATAAAGTAATGAGTGAGCAGATGATGATTATAGATAAAAGTAGTAAAAAGTGTAGAAATGATAAGTAAAAAAGTGCTAGTAAAAAAGAGTGGAAGACCCTGAAGTAGTGTAAGAAGTTAAATTCGTAGTAAAAGTGTTAGCGTAGTAATAGACAAGTGTGTGTAAGGGGTGAAAATTTCTCATGTATGTGTTAAGTTGATTTCTGTGAAGTGTTAAGTGGTAAATAATTTTATGTGCAGCACATGAAAGATGTAATGTAAGTGTATAAAAAGAGTAGAACGTTTCGTAGTGTATAATTGAATAAGAGCGTGAACAAGCAGTCATAGTAGAAAAATATTGTAGTAGGTGAGGTATTAGCCGTTTTAGTAGCGGTTTGAAGTAGAGGTGTGGAATGTATTTATATATATATATATGAGTATTGTATAGTCGTTAAGTTTAATATAAAATTATTCTAATTGATCTGAATGTTGTTCAATCTTTATGCGTTGCCTCTGTAGAGATTGGTGTTGCTACACAAGTCTCGCACGCCCGATTGAGAAGAGGGGCTGAAAACAATTCATTTATGAACCGGTATTTTTTTTTTTAATTTAACTCTTCATTCTCTTCACTCACTGTAATATAATCTAACTTATCATTTTTCTCTTTTGTGTCTCTACAGATAAATACTTAAGGAGCTTCTTTACCATTTGATGGTAGATTGAAAGCGGAGCGGAGAGCAATTCATTTTCGAACCGGTAATATAATCTAACGTATCATTTTTCTCTTTTGTACTTTGTATTTGATTTCCACAAATTATTGGAATTTCGTTTGATGAATGAATTTGGTATATATTAGTTTGGTTTATGATTGAAATTTGTGTTGTTGAATAATTGGTGAATGCTTAATAATAGGCATAGTTGTGTCTTTATTTTACTTTGTATTTGATTTCCACAAATTATTAAAATTTGGTTTGATGGATAAAGTTGGTATTAGTTTGATTTGTGATGGAAATTTACGTTGATGAATGGTTGGTGAATGCTTAATAATAAGCATGGGATAGAAATTATGCAAAAGTCATGCCGTTTTTTTTTAAATCTCTTCGTAATTAATATTGTTTGATGTATGTGTATATGTCTAACAATATCTAATTTTTTTTATCAGGTCCGTGATTCACCTCTCTTGTTTCCCGCCTTCTTCCATTACTGTTCCTCTTTCCTCCTCTGTGCACAAGTAAGTAACTAAACCTTATTTTTTGTTTAATAAATGCAATTATGCATTTAAATATAAGTGCTAGTACATAATTTAGCTTCATTCCCTATTTGTTGATGCATTTCTTTTTTAATTTATTTTTTGTTGCTCCCTTGCAGAGACATATCAGAAGTGGTATTGCTGCATCTCTCGCACGAAAGCCTACCTCTCAGGCACCAGTCTCCCCCTGTCCATAAATCCTTAAAAAACAAGTACGTATTCTAACTCTCGATTCTTTGTTAATCTGTAAACCGGTTTGAACTTATACAGTGGAGAATTGAAAGCTTTGATTTGATGATCTGAATTTGCAATTGGTTTTCAGTTAGCTAAAAGAATTGATTTATTTTAATTGTTGGTTGCTGCCATTGTTGGAATGTTTGTGGTTGTGATGACTTTGGTGAGTGTTGAATAATAAGCACGGGATGTGTACAATGCAAAGGTCATGCCAAATTTTTTAGAAAAAGTATTCGTAATATTGTTTTAAAACACCGGTTTCTCTGTTTTAGAAGTGCAACAATTTCTTAAATTTAAAATGGTAGTTTATTTTGTGTTTGCAACCTTAGAGTTAGGCTAGACTAATTGACAATCATCCCAGTCACGCTCCATTAGGAAATAAACAAGTGCAACTTAATACAGGCCATATTCTACAAAGGATCTAACTCACACCTGTGATCTGTTGCACATGTAGTATGGAGCGTGACTGGATGTATGGTGATAGAGGCGAACATTTTGACAAAATGCTGAAAGAGTTTTGCAAAGCTGCAGTGCAACACAAGGACAGGACAAAGGCGGAGAAAATTCTATGTCCTTGTGTTGATTGTGGTGTGGTTAGACATTATTCAAGCATCAACCTCGTACAACTCCATGTGAAGACCCGTGGTTTCATGCCACATTATACAAAATGGATTTTTCATGGAGAACGTGTTGAAGATAATGCTTCATCTTCCTACAGTCACGATCGGTGTAACTCAAGAACCGAGCAGACATTCGATACTACTAACGAGTCAGAACTCCCAAGCGCTTCCGGAGTCAATGTTGACAGTGAGTCGACTTATCATGATGAACAAATTGACGAGATGCTTGGTAACGTTGAGGATAACTTTGTCGACCGGCCGGATGAGTATCAAAGGTTGTTGGACGCATCCAAAACGGCGTTGTATCCTACTTGCACTAAGTACACGAAATTGACAGCTATATTGAATTTGTTCAACCTGAAGGGAAGATATGGATTGAGTGACAAAGGTTTCACGGCATTCCTCGAGCTGATTCATGATATGCTACCGGATGAGAACGGTCTCCCTACGACCACGTATGAGGCAAAGAAATGGGTGTGTCCAATGGGAGTAGAGTACAAAAAAATTCACGCGTGTCCAAACAACTGTGTGTTGTACAGGGGTGAATACGAACATCTGGACAATTGCCCGAAATGTTCGTTGTCCCGGTATAAGCATAAAGATGGTGAGTACTCCTCCGTTCAGAAAAAAAGCCCTCCAGCAAAACTTGTTTGGTATTTGCCGATTATACCCAGATTCAAACGGTTGTTTGCGAATCCGAAAGATGCAAAGAACTACGATGGCATGCGGAGGGTAGAAAGAGTGATGAGAAACTAAGACATCCAGCAGATGGGCCTCAGTGGAGAAACATCAATAGACGGTTCAAAGAACATTTCGGACATGAAGATAGGAATCTGAGGCTTGGGTTATGTACTGATGGAATGAACCCGTACGGCACATTGAGTAGTCAACACAGTACATGGCCTGTTCTGCTAGTGATCTACAATTTGCCCTCATGGTTGTGTATGAAACGAAAGTACATCATGTTATCGCTCCTGATATCTGGTCCCAAGCAGCCAGGTAATAGCATTGATGTGTACCTTGCCCCTCTGATCGACGATCTGAAGCTATGTGGAATGAGGGGACCGTGGTATATGATGCTTATGCAAGAGAGAATTTCACGCTCAAGGCTTTGTTGTTCTGTACCGTCAATGACTTCCCTGCGTATGGGAACTTGTCCGGTTACACGGTTAAAGGAACATTTGCATGTCCCATATGCGAGGAAGACACTTGTTCGGACCGTTTAAAACATTGTGGGAAGAATGTTTATATGTGTCATCGACGTCTTCTCCCCGAAGATCACCCTTATCGAGTAACGAAGAGAAAGTTGTTCAATGGTCAAGCCGAAACTCGTGTGGCCCGTCTACCTCTGACCTCTGAGGAAGTGTACGAAAAGGTTAAGGACATTGTAAATGTATTTGGAAACACATCAAAACCGGCGAAAAACATTTGGAAAAAGTGTTCTATCTTTTGGGAACTACCTTATTGGCGTCATCTTTCTGTGAGGCACTGCTTAGACATCATGCACATTGTGAAGAACGTTGGTGAGGCAGTGAGTGGGACTTTACTCAATATACCCGGCAAAACAAAAGACGGATTGAAAATCAGAAAGGACATGCAAACCATGGGTATACGAAAGGAGTTACACCCACAAGAGAATGGGAAACGAATCTACCTACCTCCTGCATGCTACACGCTCTCAAAGGCTGAAAAGATTAGTTTCTGCAAATGTCTGTACTCGGTAAAAGTACCGTCTGGATACTCTTCAAACTGGAAGAACATTGTATCGATGAAGGATTTAAAACTTTTAGGCATGAAATCTCACGATTATCATGTACTGATGTTACATCTTCTTCCGGTCGCAATTCGAGGGATATTGCCATCTGATGTCAGAAATGCTTTAACTCGGTTATGTTTCTTTTTCAACGCTGTGCTCCAAGGCAATTGACGTAACCTCTCTAGATGATCTACAACGTGAAATTGTTATCACTTATGTCAACTTGAGATGTATTTCCCACCATCTTTCTTTGATATAATGGTACATCTAATTGTGCACATCGTTCGAGAGATACAGTTCTGTGGTCCGGTATACTTACGGTACATGTACCCTTTTGAACGGTACATGGGTATTCTGAAAAGTAGAATGAAGAATAGGTATCGACCAGAGGGGAGTATTGTTGAAGCAACAGTGACTGAGGAAGTCACGGAGTTTGTGACCGATTATTTGAGTGAGGCAGAGTCTATTGGTATCCCAAAACCACGACACTATGGCAGGTTTAAGGGTAAAGGTGTTATTGGTAGAAAGATCGTGCAAGTTTCGCGTCTACTTATTCATCAAGCACATTTGTTTGTCTTACAACATCTTGAGGTTGTTGAACCTTATTTGGAAACCCATATGGTTGAGTTAAGGCATCAAAATCCTTTGAAAAACCACATTTGGCTGACAAAAGAACAAAACCGAGTTTTTATCCAATGGTTCAAAGATCATGTGTTGACATTAGCATCATCAGATCCAGAAGCTGTAAGCGAAGAGATCAGATGTTTGGCAATCGGACCTGAAACTAATATTACATCTTTTGAGGGGTATGATATTAGTGGGTATACATACTACACTGCAAGTGGGTGGACAACCGACGCGGGTACCAAAATGATGGAGGGCTTACCATGGTTGATCTTTCACGGTTACACGGTTATAAAGATGATCAATTTGTTCTGGGAAAGGATTGCGAGCAAGTGTGGTATGTTGAGGATCCGAAAGACTGCAGATGGTCTGTTGTTCTTCCAGGAAGAAGGCCGGTTGTAATGGAAAATGAAAATGAGGATAACGATGAAAATGGGACTGTAGAGGAAACATCCTTATTTCCTACTGGATTACCGGATTCGATTGATGATACCGAAAACGATTTACTCTACGCATGATCAGACCATGATGAGGGTGTTTGGGTAGAAAATATGAAATGATTTATGTTTTTGTACGTGTCAGGTAATGTTGTTAGTAGAATGTAGACTGTAATATCATCTTAACTGTTATTGTTATGCATCATAGTATTTATGTTATGAGTTTAACTGATGAAAATGCTTTATGATTTTTTTTTGCAGTGGATGATCACCCTATGGATGACCCCATTGGACGGCTTATCTCAACTGGAGAACCTGAGCCACAGCCGAATAGACCAAGTAAGCGGGTCACGAGAGGAGGAAAGAAGAAGAAGGACCAGTTAGCAGTACACGAGACTGAGGCTGGCCCTTGACAGCAGACCGAAGAGGAGTCGGTTGTGCCACCAGAGGCGAAGAAGCAGAAGAAGAGAGGTGCAACACGTGGGCTGAAGGCTAACAAGGGCCCTCCTACAAAACCGGTCGACTTCAATCAATTCAACCAGCCCCATGGAAATTGGAAGAATGACTTCACCGCTTACGGTAGCCATTTGGTGAAGTCATATTGCGACATAAACCACACCTGGAAGCAAGTGCCTCAATCATTGAAGGATACTATGTTTCAGCGTCTTCAGGTAAATCTCTACATTATTACTATGATCTTTTGTGAAATAATAGAACATTTATGTTTTTATGGCCACATATATAGGGTATTTCCTTTGGTATATAAAGCGAGTATTTATTTC
>JAIOTZ010000486.1:0-49524 GCA_023374045.1 Limonium bicolor
ACTTCCTGAACAACAACACCCCCATTCATCAGAAATCGCAACAGATTTGAACTTTTAAGCGCATCAGTTTTCTTATTTTACCAGTACTCTTCCGACCTGACTTTCAATATGTTCCTCTGCTAACTTACCCAATCAGCATATAACCAGTTTTTTTTTGTGATTTCTGGCTCATTACCAAAAGATTTAACCCACTGGGTTCTGGAAATTTTTAAACCCGTGGATAGCACATTCAAAACCCTGGTGTTTAGACTATCATTTCACCAGGCATTAGCAAAAGAACACACACATTTCCTCGAGCTCAATATTTCCAGTTTTGCCAAGTTAAGTTCAACAACATTATTCACAAGATTAAGCTTAGTTCTTAGGTACTAGTTTAGGTTACAACCTTGGGGTTTTGAAGTCGTTTTCCTGGGCAGTTTCCTGGATACTCTTTGGTCTATCTTTGTGCCTAGACAGAAACAAATGCTATGGTCAAATCGTTGCTCATTTTAGATTGTAATTTTAAGCATCAATTGGTAAGATCTTCTAGACTGTTTACCTTACTCAGGAGGGGCTACTCCTTGGGTTTCTATCCCTGTTTTTATTGGCGAGCTGATTTGGTACGTTCCACTGGCCATGCGTTTAAGATAAGAGAAGAAAAGGGGTAAGGTCGTGACTAGGTGACAGAGAGAAGAACAGCAGAGAATAGAACCGGTTAGATGGTCTTTACCTTGGGAAGATCTCTAAAGGACGTGGGCTAGTTTCTTGTAAAGGCTTTCCGAAGGCACTCACACATGCACACTGGGAAATGCAAGAAGGAGTCAACTCCCACAACTTTTGGGCAGAGACTTAAAACAGAAGTGAAACGACTACCAGATGACATTACCTTGCGCTAGTGAATGGCGTGGGTTTCCTTTCTTTGTTCCCAGAACTTCCAGAGGTCCAAAACAGGCGGGTGCATGCAAGGTTTAAACGAAGAGAAATACAGAAAGTTAAAGCAACTGAACAAGAAGTTTTCGGCCAGAACAGAATACGGATGTGCAGGAAGAGTGACAAGTATAACAATGGCATTTACCCAGTTGCGGGTTAGCTCCCGTGTTTCCAGAATTTGGGCCGACGCTTACATGCAGGGAGAGGCTCGTTACTTTGCCTCGCTGTCCCAGTTTTTGTTGAGCACGACACGGACATGCAACAAGGAACAAGAGGAGGGTATGAGTTGGGACGTCGACTCAACGAATTTCGAACATACGAGTGAAGAAAGGAGAAACGAATCTGGCCACTGGTTACCTTGTTATGTCACGCTTGTTTGCTCCAGAATTTCAGAGATTTCAGCCCCATTTCCAGACATGCATCGAAGGAGATGAAAAGTTTTAAGTCTCAGAAATATGCACAAGAGATCGGTGAACAACAGAGACATTCTCAACTCAGGACAGAGAAAGGGAAGTGTCTTACCCTGCTCTAGCATGTTCCGGGAAGTTGAAGTCCTTCTGGACTTGTGCCACTGTGAAGCAGTGGGAGGATTAAAGGAGCAGTCTTAAGGGAAAAGACCCGGGGACTTTTACGAGTGCATTAGGAGAAAGCAAAGTGTTTAATGGGTCTCTCCATCGGGAAAACACCACACGCGCAGAACAGGGGATAGTTTTTTTTTTGAAAAGCGGTGAAAGGCACATGCCTGGGGAAGAGGAGTAGAATTTAGCAAACTGTTCAATGGCTGCAAGCGCGCGCGAGAAGGAAACAGGAGGTAATGGTTACAACTCCAGGGAATTAATTTCCATAGGAAGGTGGAGGAGCTACAGAGGTTCTATCTTTTTTTATAAAAGAACCGGTATAGTACATGGTCGGGTGGTTTATGGTTGAACCTAGTGGCACTAGCAGAGTTCAAGCAATGTTACAAGATTATGCTGTTTCCTTGTACGGTTATAATGAAATTTAGTATATGGATAACTAATCTGTTATCTATATCATAGAGTATAACTCGGTGAGTGCAAGCCTTTATTTTATGATGTTACTCGTACGTGTTTGTATATTATACCCTCGTACGACATGTTACTTGTATAATCGTTGTATGTCACAAGTAGTCGATCTGTTTTAGTTTGTCTCAAGCGCTATACCTATTCCTTGTACGAAAGTCCTAGCATGGAATAATTTATCTTCGCTCTATTGTATTGATCAACGTCAAAACGATGAGTGTCCATGCTCATGTTACAATGTAGCTTGCTATCACATTTACGGACATGTATACGTCCCTTACTGTTATAGGTTATAAGTTATAACATGGTTATAATAATGTGACCGGTTAATTGAGCATACCACCCATATTCCCGATTTCGTGTGTTTTAATTGTTAGGGGTGTTTCAACCTACCCCCTTAAAGAGACTTCGTCCCGAAGTCTTGTCTTGTTGATTAGTGTTCGTGTTCCGGTCACTCACGGGGATCAAGTCCCGAAATTTTTCATATTTCTATTTCACCATTTGAGTTTATAAGTAACACGCCACATTTGTGGTTTCCCCCAAGTTCTCAATAATATGCCACATCTGTGGCTTCACCACGTTCTCAATAATATTACAATGTACCAGTAATATTCATAAACCATACTCATATGTAATCAAGAGAACAAGTCATTCATTCATTCCCTATCACAATGCATCCAAAACAATCATCCACAGTTCACACGGACATAACAACCAAAATCACCCATCAACGTGCAATGACACAAACAAAAACTTACAAAAACGCAATGCGCCTACCCCCCTTAAAAATGGATTACGCCCACGTAATCCCTTCTCTATTATCCTTGAACCTCGACTCAAGATGTTGAAGTGATGTTTACTTCAACTTCTCGTGGGGCATTCTAGTTTCTATGCTATTAGCTCATCTTATGATCCTATCAAATTCCTCGATCATGTTAATGGCTTAGTTTCTATCTCATGGATTCTTATCGGTTTCCTTACCGATCTAAAAACGGATTCGGATTTAGGCTCTCTAGGTCTAAGATATTGGCCGATAGATCATTTGTTATTCAACTTGAAATGTGAGATATGGTCCACCAGCTTCTGCTGTGCGACTCTGTTTTCCTTCAGGTTTAATTTTCCCTCACTATGTCTTCCAAGGTGGTGCAGGGCTTACTTGTATCCTTATCATATAGGAATAAGGGTCTTTTGACTGTCGTGGGGCATTTGAATTTATGCACTATTTTGGTGGCTTGTAATTTGTCTATCCATTTTCTTTGGTGGTCGATATTCATTCTTTTAGTGCGCTTTTTAAGTGTCTAAGTTATTCCTCCTAGCTGCCCCTTTAGGTTTATTTTCATACATACTCTGTAGTAACGATTTAGTGTTTAGTGTTCTTCCATGTCAAAAAGTGTTGTTGTTACGACGATTTGTTTAGTTTATATTACCGCTTATAACCAGGTGTGGATAGCTAGTTCACGCTTGTAGCATTACTACCTCTTCTTATCTCCAAATTAGCCGTTTTTCGTCTTTAAGAAATCTTTATTCGTCAGCCGAATTATGGCCTTGACACTGTTGGTTGACTTCAATTGGGTTCAGTCAAAAGGTTACTGAATTATATATGTTAGAAGTCTCTCTGATTGTAAACTGTATAACATAGGATACTTAGTTTCCTTATCATCACCATTGTTCGTAGGAACTAACTTAATGGACTATTACCGGTTACCTTTTGCATTTGGTTGCGATAGTATGTATTTTATGTGGTAACTTTTAGGCTAATAGTTACATCACATCACCTTAAGTCTTCTCATATTTGTAACCTCAAAGTTTCGAATAATGTATTAGTGTATCCTAACCGCTCGTATCATCCAATACCGATATCCCATCCTTCGTACTTTCCTATTCTTGACTTATAAGATTTGCCATTTATTTGTAGTTCGTGTGTCCCCTTGTAGGGGGTTTCGAGAATCATCCAACACTGACGTGATCAGTGTAAGTGTTGGGCTATCCCTTCACCCCAATTTGTGCTCAGTGTCACTGGACCTGGCCAGGGTCAAGTTCAACCTTGCACGTCCGATTTAAACAACCGATCAACATAAACAATTTCAATTCTCATCTCCCTCGTCATAAATATTTGTCTGATTGTTTTGTTTTGTTGGCCCGTTTAGGCTCACTTCGATCTGACTTACACGTAATTCCGTTTTGCATATTATTCTTTTCTGGGTCTCGTAATCCTTTTGTTACTTCTTGATTATTATTCCTTGTATGTTTCTCTTACTTGAAGTAGTTTGGCTTTTTTACCTTCTTGGTCCACTAAACGAGTGGTAGATACTTCGGATTTATCCCACTGAGGTCTCAATATTATTTTCAATCGTTGAGTTGCACTGTTAACTCGGGTTAGGTATGGTTGGTTTACTAACCATGATCTTCTTGAGTTGAACCCCATTTACTCCTTGGGTTTTATTGGTATCTTGTCTTTTCTGCTATGTATGTATGTACATTGGTATTGATGATTTGGTAAATCCGATTTAGAGTTCCTTAAATGTAGTGTGTTTGGAAGGATTATTTCGCAATAGTGGCATTCTGAAGATATACGTCGCATGCTAACTTAGCAGCTAAATATCGTACGTACTTCCAGCTTTTGGTTCATAAATTCATATCGTAAAGCTCGTTGCCCATCTTACTGGTGTGATAAAACAACTCGATCGAGAAGCGGAAGAAGGAGACATTAGTATGCATGTTCCTCGTTCACCGGTTGTAGAAGCAGAAGAGAATGGCCAGTTGTGGTCACTGATTTCAATTGTTTGAGGTCAAGGGATGCAGGAGGATAATTGAGTAAAAAGTATAATAAAGGGGGGGGGGGTGGCGATGCAGACCGATCGCCAGTTGAGGTGTTGTGCCCTTCAGGTAATGTAAAGAACGAAGAGAAACATGAGAAGCAGCAGGGAATTTATTGAATTCCATAATATTATACAATAGTGTGTAAGATTATGTCGTGCTTCGTTAAGCATTGTAGGTTGTCTCAATTTTTATGGCGTATTTTCGTCTCGAACTATATTCTCTTATTTCGTTGTTTTACGAGAGGTTTTCTTAAGTTACCCTCTCAAGTATTCGAATTGTGGAATTTATCTCAATCCCATTCTTGGTTTAATTAATTGCTTATTTGAGCTTTATTTATTTATTTCATAAATTTTGGGGTATTTTGGTCCTGTTTTCTTGTGAGGTAGGGTCCTATCGACAGCTAAGCATGTCGACCCAGGTTGCCGCTAAAATAGGTCCCTATACGGGTATTATCCTTTTGGCAATGTCAACTGTATAGTATAGTCTTTTCTTCACGGGTTGGTTTTATGACATTAAGTAGATGCCAGATCGGGTTTTCCCGAGTCAGAGGAGGCTTTCTTCCTCTCTAGCGTTCTTTCCCTGGGTTTAAAGAAAATTAGGGGTGTGGAGGTTGGGCGTAAATGTCTGTTAGGTATCCAGTAGTTACTAAGGAAGAACCCTAACTAACGCGCCTCACATACTAACCCTTAACCCCGTTTCCCCGAATTCAGGCTTTCCTATACTCAGTACTTCTCTGTTCCAGTCATCAGAGCGCAACTACGCTCTGATACCACTTTCTGTAACACCCCCGAAACACAATCAATACTCAGACGACGAGCCTAACGGTAATACGAGATGTCTACGCAGCGGTTTCCAACTTCATCCGGTGTCACAGACGCCAACCACCCACGTGGTTGCCACAACAACTCTATCCATATCAAGCTACGGTCTGAATGACTGGAAACAGCCCTCTATCAAAATCCATATACAACATATAGTGCAATTCCCAAGTTCCGAGTGTCTACAACAAAATTCCCAAATCATAGACTAAGAGTTACATCTCGGGTTTTATAACAACCCCTGTATTACACATGCCACTACAAACTTAAAAGTCATGCCCATTTAGACTACCCCCATGGTAGCCACCCCGCCTACGCTCCGTTACCGTCTGGCACAATACCTGAAAAAAATTGGGTGTAAAGGACTCAGCAAACTACGCTGAGTATGAACATGTGAAGCCCGCATGTTACCGGGCCACACGACTACTTGGTCGAATATTATTAAGTCAATTTTACATGCTATGATAAAGCAGTAAAGCACACATCAGCACATCGTGATATCATACACACTCATCGGTAGCTTAGCAATATCAGTAAGCAACCAAGCACATCTTGCAAGTAGCACAACAATATCAATAAGCAACCGCACACAACTTGCAAGTAGCATAACAATGTCAAACACGCAGTCCAGCACAATAAGCTGCTAGTGTAGCAACAACAGTCAGGTAATTATAGGACGTGTGCGTAGGTACATTATACCATCGATCCTCGCTATGGGATCATTTAAGAGATTGCGTATTGTTTTCTTGTTCTCATTACATATGTTTTCCTTTCTTCTCTTGCACCGAGTCAGGGGATATAGATTAGATCCCGAGACTTTGTTATGTAGGTGCTATTCATTCCTTGTTTTCTTAAAGGATCACATTGGTGACTTTCTCTTGTTTGCTTGGTCTCATTACACAAGTTTTCCTTTATTCTCTGGCACCGAGTCAGGGGATATAGATTAGATCCCGAGACTTCATTATGTAGGTGCTAATCGTTCCTTGTTTCTTTAAGGATTATTTGTGAATTCTTTTATCACCGCACGTTGGAGGACGTCTCCTCCATAGCTAGTTCCTCATTCCCGGCGTCATGCGCCGAGAAAGCGGAGTCGCCTCTTGACTCCAGGATAAGCTCCACCAAGTTGTCACTCCCCCATTCCCATCATCATGCGCGAGAAAGCGGAGTCGCCTCTAGACTCCAGGATGTGCTCCACATAGAAGGGCGAAGGATCTGATGCAGATACCAACTCCCGAATATTCCATACCGCACGGCCCGAGATGTCGTCTTCCCGGGTTATCCTCAGGTCCCACCAATCGAGATTTGCTCTTCATTATTATTCATGAATAGACACCATAGTGGGTGTCATAGTACGTCCTCCATAGTTAGAGAGGAGTTCCCCGCATAGAGTTTTCTTTGTTTTCATAGTTCGTTGTGGTTCTCGTTTAGTTTTCCCTTTATGTAGTTTCTTTGTTACATAGTTTGTTGTGTTTCATCTCAAAGTTCCATAACGCGAAAGGGACTAAACTACTGTGTGCGCGCAATGATACACAACAATGATATAAAAATCATACAGCATGATAAACAAGCAAACCAATTTCATGCTTTGATCTTGAAGTCTTTTCACACAGAGCACACAACACACAAGCCGTGTAACACGGCAACATACGAACCACACATGTCCATACCTGATTCAGAAGAAAAAATTGTCTCGCACACAATGTCCCGATTGGCGTTCGTTACGGCCCTAGAGTTAATTAAAGCAGCTTGTCAGTTTATGGTTGCGCGACCGTAATGACATATTCCTAGTTTATCCCGTTTTTATCGGGTGGTATTCCTTAGGTAATATTTGGGTGTTCAACTTATACCAGTTCCTTAGAAACTTTCCAAGTAATAACTTTAGACTTGTCAACTCCTCGGACATTTACATTGTCAGTTCATAAGTTAACTAAGTTCTTTCCTCTAGCTAGTTTTGAGCACTAACAAGTAGCAAGTTATCCAAATTGACCATTCTCCCACATTTTCCTCATAATTACACCGTGGCCCCCTTTTATTTTATACCCAATACTTTAATTATTCAAACCCTTATAGTATACTCCTGAGTTAATTTATATCATTACTAAAATTTTCAAGACCTTTCTAGGATTATATACTAATCCCTTCAAATATTAAACTCTCCATTTATGCCCAAATTTTTCGATAATTACATATACTCCCGTGATAATAATTTTTGTTATTCCTTTCGACTTGGTATCAATTTAAATACTTAGAGTGATTATCCTTATCATTTTATTTGGGTCAACCTCCATAGGTGATCAAGGTTGGCCACTTAGATTATTCCTTGACCAATTTGATAGTATTGATGAAGATACCCCATAGTTTCCTAGTTTTACATTTTACCCCTAATTCATGCCATTCATACTTTGTACTTATAAGAATCTCTTTAACTATCCCTCTTGGTTACCAGCACCTTATATACCCCATATTTCCTTTATTTATATTTTTGCCCCTCTTACAATTTATTCATTTATATCTAATACTTGTACAAAGTTTTAAAAATTCATTTTTTGCCATTATATGCGTTTATAATTACGCGTATATATTTTCTAAGATAATACTAAGTAATTACCATCGCTAGAAATGTGGTCTTGCATCAGAAATTACATAGCCTTAAAATCCACTTATAAATTTATTAATGGTTATTGAGAACTCCAGAAATAATTATCTTCACATGGCCTACATATATGGCCGTAATAGTAGCATAATAATCATTCAAAATATCCAATACTCTTAGTTGATTATATGTATATATGTTCCACCCTAACTTATAGCTGACATTGGTTACGCATCATTAGTTCCAAACAACCCTTACATATATATAAATATATATATATATATACATATACATTGTTTATACACGCATTATACTCCACATTACATATGTATGTATATATTATTTTCCACGCACTGCAACACAACACCACTGGTACATGCCCGTATGCCTCATTCGCTTTGTATTATTATTAACAGTGCACATACGTATCTAAATACTTCATTTGCTTGTATTCTAACTCAGCAGCACACATATGTATGTATATATATCTACACTCCATTTGTTGTACGTTATACTCAACAATACACGATCTAGTATACTCTTTAGTTTGGTTCCTTAGCAAGGTTTAAACTTAAGACCATCCCAAAACATCACTGATAATTCCCTACAATTTTTTTTGCATTAACTTAACAGAGCTCCCAGCATTAGTTGAGCCAAGTTTTGGCATCAGTTGCAGGTTTTTCAGCATTGTTTAATCCAGTTTTTCTTCATCTGTTTAATCAAGTTGTGGCACCCCATTACCTGTCATCTCTCGGTTCTGTCTAATCTAGTTTCTTTGGCTGTCTAATTAGGTATCTTCCCTAAGTCTCCTATCACTACACTTTTGGGGCAAACGCTCAAATTCCAGAAATACCGCAACAGTTTTTCTTTGCATCAGCTTAAGCAAGTCTGGCACACCGAATCCTTAACCACTTACTACATTCCTTAATCGCTTACCTTCTACCATTTAGTGACATTGTTTCCTAACTAATCAAAGGGTTTTCCCACAACCTATTAGTCCTAATACTTCCTGAAAACAACAACACCCCCATTCATCAGAAATCGCAACAGATTTGAACTTTTAAGCGCATCAGTTTTCTTATTTTACCAGTACTCTTCCGACCTAACTTTCATATATGTTCCTCTGCTAACTTACCCAATCAGCATATAACCAGTTTTTTTTTTTGTGATTTCTGGCTCATTACCAAAAGATTTAACCCACTGGGTTCTGGAAATTTTTAAACCGTGGATAGCACATTCAAAACCCTGGTGTTTAGACTATCATTTCACACCAGGCATTAGCAAAAGAACACACACATTTTCCTCCAGCTCAATACTTCCAGTTTTTGCCAAGTTAAGTTCAACAAACATTATTCACAGGATTAAGCTTAGTTCTTAGGTACTAGTTTAGGTTACAACCTTGGGGTTTTGAAGTCGTTTTCCTGGGCAGTTTCCTGGATACTCTTTGGTCTATCTTTGTGCCTAGACAGAAACAAATGCTATGGTCAAATCGTTGCTCATTTTAGATTGTAATTTTAAGCATCAGTTGGTAAGATCTTCTAGACTGTTTACCTTACTCAGGAGGGGCTACTCCTTGGGTTTCTATCCTGTTTTTATTGGCGAGCTGATTTGGTACGTTCCACTGGCCATGCGTTTAAGATAAGAGAAGAAAAGGGGTAAGGTCGTGACCAGGAGACAAGAGAAGAACAGCAGAGAACAGAACCGGTTAGATGGTCTTTACCTTGGGAAGATCTCTAAAGGACGTGGGCTAGTTTCTTGTAAGGCTTTCCGAAGGCACTCACACTGCACACTGGGAAATGCAAGAAGGAGTCAACTCCCACAACTTTTGGGCAGAGACTGAAACAGAAGTGAAACGACTACCAGATGACATTACCTTGCGCTAGTGAATGGCGTGGGTTTCCTTTCTTTGTTCTCAGAACTTCCAGAGGTCCAAAACGGCGGGTGCATGCAAGGTTTAAACGAAGAGAAATACAGAAGTTAGAGCAACTGAACAAGAAGTTTTTCGGCCAGAACAGAATACGATGTGCAGGAAGTGACAAGTATAACATGCGCATTTACCCAGTTGCGGGTTAGCTCCCGTGTTTTCGCAGAATTTGGGGGCCGATCGCTTACATGCAGGGAGAGGCTCGTTACTTTGCCTCACTGTCCCAGTTTTTGTTGAGCACGAACATGGACATGCAACAAGGAACAAGAGGAGGGTATGAGTTAGGACGTCGACTCAACGAATTTTGAACATACGAGTAAAGAAAGGAGAAACGAATCTGGCCACTGGTTACCTTGTTATGTCGCGCTTGTTTGCTCCAGAATTTCAGAGATTTCAGCCCCATTTCGAGGCATGCATCGAAGGAGATGAAAAGTTTTAAGTCTCAGAAATATGCACAAGAGATCGGTGAACAACAGAGACATTCTCAACTCAGGACAGAGAAAGGGAAGTGTCTTACCCTGCTCTAGCATGTTCCGGGAAGTTGAAGTCCTTCTGGACTTGTGCCACCATGAAGCAGTGGGAGGATTAAAGGAGCAGTCTTAAGGGAAAAGACCCGGGGACTTTTACGAGTGCATTGGGAGAAAGCAAAGTGTTTAATGGGTCTCTCCATCGGGAAAACACCACACGCGCAGAACAGGGGACAGTTTTTTTTTTTGAAAAGCGGTGAAAGGCACATGCTTGGGGAAGAGGAGTAGAATTTAGCAAACTGTTCAATGGCTGCAAGCGCGCGCGAGAAGGAAACAGGAGGTAATGGTTACAACTCCAGGGAATTAATTTCCATAGGAAGGTGGAGGAGCTACAGAGGTTCTATCTTTTTTTATAAAAGAACCGGTATAGTACATGGTCGGGTGGTTTATGGTTGAACCTAGTGGCACTAGCAGAGTTCAAGCAGTGTTACAAGATTACGCTGTTTCCTTGTACAGTTATAATGAAATTTAGTATATGGATAACTAATCTGTTATCTATATCATAGAGTATAACTCGGTGAGTGCAAGCCTTTATTTCATGATGTTACTCGTACGAGTTTGTATATTATACCCTCGTACGACATGTTACTTGTATAATTGTTGTATGTCACGAGTAGTCGATCTGTTTTAGTTTGTCTCAAGCGCTATACCTATTCCTTGTACGAAAGTCCTAGCATGGAATAATTTATCTTCGCTCTATTGTATTGATCAACGTCAAAACGATGAGTGTCCATGCTCATGTTACAATGTAGCTTGCTATCACATTTACGGACATGTATACGTCCCTTACTGTTATAGGTTATAAGTTATAACATGGTTATAATAATGTGACCGGTTAATTGAGCATACCACCCATATTCCCGATTTCGTGTGTTTTAATTGTTAGGGGTGTTTCAACCTACCCCCCTTAAAGAGACTTCATCCCGAAGTCTTGTCTTGTTGATTAGTGTTCGTGTTCCGGTCACTCACGGGGATCAAGTCCCGAAATTTTTCATATTTCTATTTCACCATTTGAGTTTATAAGTAACACGCCACATTTGTGGTTTCCCCCAAGTTCTCAATAATATGCCACATCTGTGGCTTCACCACGTTCTCAATAATATTACAATGTACCAGTAATATTCATAAACCATACTCATATGTAAACAAGAGAACAAGTCATTCATTCATTCTCTATCACAATGCATCCAAAACAATCCATCCACAGTTCACACGGACATAACAACCAAAATCACCCATCAACGTGCAATGACACAAACAAAAACTTACAAAAATGCAACGCGCCTACCCCCCTTAAAAATGGATTACGCCCACGTAATCCCTTCTCTATTATCCTTGAACCTCGACTCAAGATGTTGAAGTGATGTTTACTTCAACTTCTCGTGGGGCATTCTAGTTTCTATTAGCTCACCTTATGATCCTATCAAATTCCTCGATCATGTTAATGGATTAGTTTCTATCTCATGGATTCTTATCGGTTTCCTTACCGATCTAAAAACGGATTCGGATTTAGGCTCTCTAGGTCTAAGATATTGGCCGATAGGTCATTTGTTATTCAACTTGAAATGTGAGATATGGTCCACCAGCTTCTGCTGTGTGACTCTGTTTTCCTTCAGGTTTAATTTTCCCTCACTATGTCTTCCAAGGTGGTGCAGGGCTTACTTATATCCTTATCATATAGGAATAAGGGTCTTTTGACTGTCGTGGGGCATTTGAATTTATGCACTATTTTGGTGGCTTGTAATTTGTCTATCCATTTTCTTTGGTGGTCGAATATTCATTCTTTTAGTGCGCTTTTTAAGTGTCTAAGTTATTCCTCCTAGCTGCCCCTTTAGGTTTATTTTCATACATACTCTGTAGTAACGATTTAGTGTTTAGTGTTCTTCCATGTCAAAAAGTGTTGTTGTTACGACGATTTGTTTAGTTTATATTACCGCTTATAACCAGGTGTGGATAGCTAGTTCATGCTTGTAGCATTACTACCTCTTCTTATCTCCAAGTTAGCCGTTTTTCGTCTTTAAGAAATCTTTATTCGTCAGCCGAATTATGGCCTTGACACTGTTGGTTGACTTCAATTGGGTTCAGTCAAAAGGTTACTGAATTATATATGTTAGAAGTCTCTCTGATTGTAAACTGTATAACATAGGATACTTAGTTTCCTTATCATCACCATTGTTCGTAGGAACTAACTTAATGGACTATTACCGGTTACCTTTTGCATTTGGTTGCGATAGTATGTATTTTATGTGGTAACTTTTAGGCTAATAGTTACATCACATCACCTTAAGTCTTCTCATATTTGTAACCTCAAAGTTTCGAATAATGTATTAGTGTATCCTAACCGCTCGTATCATCCAATACCATATCCCATCCTTCGTACTTTCCTATTCTTGACTTATAAGATTTGCCATTTATTTGTAGTTCGTGTGTCCCCTTGTAGGGGGTTTCGAGAATCATCCAACACTGACGTGATCAGTGTAAGTGTTGGGCTATCCCTTCACCCCAATTTGTGCTCAGTGTCACTGGACCTGGCCAGGGTCAAGTTCAACCTTGCACGTCCGATTTAAACAACCGATCAACATAAACAATTTCAATTCTCATCTCCCTCGTCATAAATATTTGTCTGATTGTTTTGTTTTGTTGGCCCGTTTAGGCTCACTTCGATCTGACTTACACGTAATTCCGTTTTGCATATTATTCTTTTCTGGGTCTCGTAATCCTTTTGTTACTTCTTGATTATTATTCCTTGTATGTTTCTCTTACTTGAAGTAGTTTGGCTTTTTTACCTTCTTGGTCCACTAAACGAGTGGTAGATACTTCGGATTTATCCCACTGAGGTCTCAATATTTATTTTCAATCGTTGAGTTGCACTGTTAACTCGGGTTAGGTATGGTTGGTTTACTAACCATGACTTCTTGAGTTGAACCCCATTTACTCCTTGGGTTTTATTGGTATCTTGTCTTTTCTGCTATGTATGTATGTACATTGGTATTGATGATTTGGTAAATCCGATTTAGAGTTCCTTAATATGTAGTGTGTTTGGAAGGATTATTTCGCAATAGTGGCATTCTGAAGATATACGTCGCATGCTAACTTAGCAGCTAAATATCGTACTTACTTCCAGCTTTTGGTTCATAAATTCATATCGTAAAGCTCGTTGCCCATCTTACTGGTGTGATAAAACAACTCGATCGAGAAGCGGAAGAAGGAGACATTAGTATGCATGTTCCTCGTTCACCGGTTGTAGAAGCAGAAGAGAATGACCAGTTGTGGTCACTGATTTCAATTGTTTGAGGTCAAGGGATGCAGGAGGATAATTGAGTAAAAAGTATAATAAAGGGGGGGTGGCGATGCAGACCGATCGCCAGTTGAGGTGTTGTGCCCTTCAGGTAATGTAAAGAACGAAGAGAAACATGAGAAGCAGCAGGGAATTTATTGAATTCCATAATATTATACAATAGTGTGTAAGATTGTGTCGTGCTTCGTTAAGCATTGTAGGTTGTCTCAATTTTTATGGCGTATTTTTTGTCTCGAACTATATTCTCTTATTTCGTTGTTTTACGAGAGGTTTTCTTAAGTTACCCTCTCAAGTATTCGAATTGTGGAATTTATCTCAATCCCATTCTTGGTTTAATTAATTGCTTATTTGAGCTTTATTTATTTATTTCATAAATTTTGGGGTATTTTGGTCCTGTTTTCTTGTGAGGTAGGGTCCTATCGACTGCTAAGCATGTCGACCCAGGTTGCCGCTAAAATAGGTCCTTATACGGGTATTATCCTTTTGGCAATGTCTACTTTATAGTATAGTCTTTTCTTCACGGGTTGGTTTTATGACATTAAGTAGATGCCAGATCGGGTTTTCCCGAATCAGAGGAGGCTTTCTTCCTCTCTAGCGTTCTTTTCCTGGGTTTAAAGAAAATTAGGGGTGTGGAGGTTGGGCGTAAATGTCTGTTAGGTATCCAGTAGTTACTAAGGAAGAACCCTAACTAACGCGCCTCACATACTAACCCTTAACCCCGTTTCCCCGAATTCAGGCTTTCCTATACTCAGTACTTCTCTGTTCCAGTCATCAGAGCGCAACTACGCTCTGATACCACTTTCTGTAACACCCCCGAAACACAATCAATACTCAGACGACGAGCCTAATGGTAATACGAGATGTCTACGCAGCGGTTTCCAACTTCATCCAGGTGTCACAGACGCCAACCACCCACGTGGTTGCCACAACAACTCTATCCATATCAAGCTACGGTCTGAATGACTGGAAACAGCCCTCTATCAAAATTCATATACAACATATAGTGCAATTCCCAAGTTCCGAGTGTCTACAACAAAATTCCCAAATCATAGACTAAGAGTTACATCTCGGGTTTTATAACAACCCCTGTATTACACATGCCACTACAAACTTAAAAGTCATGCCCCGATGGACTACCCCCATGGTAGCCACCCCGCCTACGCTCCGATACCGTCTGGCACAATACCTAAAAAAAATTGGGTGTAAAGGACTCAGCAAACTACGCTGAGTATGAACGTGTGAAGCCCGCATGTTACCGGGCCACACGACTTCTTGGTCGAATATTATAAGTCAATTTTACATGATATGATAAAGCAGTAAAGCACACATCAGCACATCGTGATATCATACACACTCATCGGTAGGTTAGCAATATCAGTAAGCAACCAAGCACATCTTGCAAGTAGCACAGCAATATCAATAAGCAACCACACACAACTTGCAAGTAGCATAACAATGTCAAACACGCAGTCCAGCACAATAAGCTGCTAGTGTAGCAACAACAGTCAGGTAATTATAGGACGTGTGCGTAGGTACATTATACCATCGATCCTCGCTATGGGATCATTTAAGAGATTGCGTATTGCTTTCTTGTTCTCATTACATATGTTTTCCTTTCTCTTGCACCGAGTCAGGGGATATAGATAGATCCCGAGACTTTGTTATGTAGGTGCTATTCATTCCTTGTTTTCTTAAAGGATCACATTGGTGACTTTCTCTTGTTTGCTTGGTCTCATTACACAAGTTTTCCTTTATTCTCTGGCACCGAGTCAGGGGATATAGATTAGATCCCGAGACTTCATTATGTAGGTGCTAATCGTTCCTTGTTTCTTTAAGGATTATTTGTGAATTCTTTTATCACCGCACGTTGGAGGACGTCTCCTCCATAGCTAGTCCCTCATTCCCGGCGTCATGCGCCAAGAAAGCGGAGTCGCCTCTTGACTCCAGGATAAGCTCCACCAAGTTGTCACTCCCCCAACTCCCGAATATTCCATACCGCGCGGCCCGAGATGTCGTCTTCCCGGGTTATCCTCAGGTCCCACCAATCGAGATTTGCTCTTCATTATTATTCATGAATAGACACCATAGTGGGTGTCATAGTACGTCCTCCATAGTTAGAGAGGAGTTCCCCGCATAGAGTTTTCTTTGTTTTCATAGTTCGTTGTGGTTCTCATTTAGTTTTCCCTTTATGTAGTTTCTTTGTTACATAGTTCGTTGTGTTTCATCTCAAAGTTCCATAACGCGAAAGGGACTAAACTACTGTGTGCGCGCAATGATACACAACAATGATATAAAAATCATACAGCATGATAAACAAGCAAACCAATTTCATGCTTTGATCTTGAAGTCTTTTCACACAGAGCACACAGCACACAAGCCGTGTAACACGGCAACATACGAACCACACATGTCCATACCTGATTCAGAAGAAAAAGTTGTCTCGCACACAGTGTCCCGGTTGGCGTTCGTTACGGCCCTAGAGTTAATTAAAGCAGCTTGTCAGTTTATGGTTGCGCGACCGTAATGACATATTCCTAGTTTATCCTGTTTTTATCGGGTGGTATTCCTTAGGTAAATATTTGGGTGTTCAACTTATACCAGTTCCTTAGAAACTTTCCAAGTAATAACTTTAGACTTGTCAACTCCTCGGACATTTACATTGTCAGTTCATACGTTAACTAAGTTCTTTCCTCTAGCTAGTTTATGAGCACTAACAAGTAGCAAGTTATCCAAATTGACCATTCTCCCACATTTACCTCATAATTACACCGTGGCCCCCCTTTTATTTTATACCCAATACTATAATTATTTAAACCCTTATAGTATACTCTGAGTTAATTTATATCATTACTAAAATTTCCAAGACCTTTCTAGGATTATATACTAATCCCTTCCAATATTAAACTCTCCATTTATGCCCAAATTTTTCGATAATTACATATACTCCCGTGATAATAATTTTTGTTATTCCTTTCGACTTGGTATCAATTTAAATACTTAGAGTGATTATCCTTATCATTTTATTTGGGTCAACCTCCATAGGTGATCAAGGTTGGCCACTAAGATTATTCTTTGACCAATTTGATAGTATTGATGAAGATACCCCATGGTTTCCTAGTTTTACATTTTACCCCTAATTCATGCCATTCATACTTTGTACTTATAAGAATCTCTTTAACTATCCCTCTTGGTTACCAGCACCTTATATACCCCATATTTCCTTTATTTATATTTTTGCCCCTCTTACAATTTATTCATTTATATCTAATACTTGTACAAAGTTTTAAAAATTCATTTTTTGCCATTATATGCGTTTATAATTACGCGTATATATATTTTCTAAGATAATACTAAGTAATTACCATCGCTAGAAATGTGGTCTTGCATCAGAAATTACATAGCCTTAAAATCCACTTATAAATTTATTAATGGTTATTGAGAACTCCAGAAATAATTATCTTCACATGGCCTACATATATGGCCGTAATAGTAGCATAATAATCATTCAAAATATCCAATACTCTTAGTTGATTATATGTATATATGTTCCACCCTAACTTATAGCTGACATTGGTTACGCATCATTAGTTCCAAACAACCCTTACATATATCACTAGTAGAATGTAGTTTTTTGGTAACAACAAAAAATCGTTACCAAAAATCTAAATCGTTACTAATTTCAGTTATTGTAACGACAAAAGTTGTTACATGTCGTTACACGTGATGGCGTAACTAAAGATCAATTTATTTATTGTAACGACTTTTATTTGTTACTAAAAATTATATCGTTACTAAAAATATGATTTTGTAACGAATATATCGTTACTGTAGTCTTAATTTTTTTTAAAATCTTTAATACTATCTTTGGTAAAAAATACTTGTTACTAATAACAACTATGGTAACGATTTTAAATCGTTACCAGAACCTTTGTAACAAAAAATCTGATTTCTACTAGTGTATATATATATATATATATATATATATATATATATATATATATATATATATATATATATATACATATACATATACATTGTTTATACACGCATTATACTCCACATTACATATGTATGTATATATATTATTTTCCACGCACTGCAACACAACACCACTAGTACATGCCCTTATGCCTCATTTGCTTTGTATTATTATTCAACAGTGCACATACGTATCTAAATACTTCATTTGCTTGTATTCTAACTCAGCAGCACACATATGTATGTATATATATCTACACTCCATTTGTTGTACGTTATACTCAACAATACACGATCTAGTATACTCTCTTAGTTTGGTGCCTTAGCAAGGGTTTAAACTTAAGACCATCCCCAAAACATCACTGATTATTCCCTACAATTTTTTTTTGCATTAACTTAACAGAGCTCCCAGCATTAGTTGAGCCAAGTTTTCGGCATCAGTTTAGCAGGTTTTCAGCATTGTTTAATCCAGTTTTCTTCATCTGTTTAATCAAGTTGCGGCACCCCATTACCTAGTCATCTCTCGGTTCTGTCTAATCTAGTTTCTTTGGCTGTCTAATTAGGTATCTTCCCTAAGTCTCCTATCACTACACTTTTGGGGCAAACGCTCAAATTCAAGAAATACCGCAACAGTTTTTCTTTGCATCAGCTTAAGCAAGTCTGGCACCCGAATCCTTAACCACTTACTACATTCCTTAATCGCTTACCTTCTAACCATTTAGTGACATTGTTTCCTAAACTAATCAAAGGGTTTTCCCACAACCTATTAGTCTAATACTTCCTGAACAACAACACCCCCATTCATCAGAAATCGCAACAGATTTGAACTTTTAAGCGCATCAGTTTTCTTATTTTACCAGTACTCTTCCGACCTGACTTTCAATATGTTCCTCTGCTAACTTACCCAATCAGCATATAACCAGTTTTTTTGTGATTTCTGGCTCATTACCAAAAGATTTAACCCACTGGGTTCTGGAAATGTTTAAACCCGTGGATAGCACATTCAAAATCCTGGTGTTTAGACTATCATTTCACCAGGCATTAGCAAAAGAACACACACATTTTCCTCCAGCTCAATACTTCCAGTTTTGCCAAGTTAAGTTCAACAACATTATTCACAGGATTAAGCTTAGTTCTTAGGTACTAGTTTAGGTTACAACCTTGGGGTTTTGAAGTCGTTTTCCTGGGCAGTTTCCTGGATACTCTTTGGTCTATCTTTGTGCCTAGACAGAAACAAATGCTATGGTCAAATCGTTGCTCATTTTAGATTGTAATTTTAAGCATCAGTTGGTAAGATCTTCTAGACTGTTTACCTTACTCAGGAGGGGCTACTCCTTGGGTTTCTATCCCTGTTTTTATTGGCGAGCTGATTTGGTACATTCCACTGGCCATGCGTTTAAGATAAGAGAAGAAAAGGGGTAAGGTCGTGACCAGGAGACGGAGAGAAGAACAGCAGAGAACAGAACCGGTTAGATGGTCTTTACCTTGGGAAGATCTCTAAAGGACGTGGGCTAGTTTCTTGTAAAGGCTTTCCGAAGGCACTCACACATGCACACTGGGAAATGCAAGAAGGAGTCAACTCCCACAACTTTTGGGCAGAGACTGAAAACAGAAGTGAAACGACTACCAGATGACATTACCTTGCGCTAGTGAATGGTGTGGGTTTCCTTTCTTTGTTCCCAGAACTTCCAGAGGTCCAAAACAGGCGGGTGCATGCAAGGTTTAAACGAAGAGAAATACAGAAAGTTAGAGCAACTGAACAAGAAGTTTTCAGCCAGAACAGAATACGGATGTGCAGGAAGAGTGACAAGTATAACAATGGCATTTACCCAGTTGTGGGTTAGCTCCCGTGTTTCCAGAATTTGGGCCGACGCTTACATGCAGGGAGAGGCTCGTTACTTTGCCTCGCTATCCCAGTTTTTGTTGAGCACGAACACGGACATGCAACAAGGATCAAGAGGAGGGTATGAGTTGGGACGTCGACTCAACGAATTTCGAACATACGAGTGAAGAAAGGAGAAACGAATCTGGCCACTGGTTACCTTGTTATGTCGCGCTTGTTTGCTCCAGAATTTCAGAGATTTCAGCCCCATTTCCAGACATGCATCGAAGGAGATGAAGAGTTTTAAGTTTCAGAAATATGCACAAGAGATCGGTGAACAACAGAGACATTCTCAACTCAGGACAGAGAAAGGGAAGTGTCTTACCCTGCTCTAGCATGTTCCGGGAAGTTGAAGTCCTTCTGGACTTGTGCCACCGTGAAGCAGTGGGAGGATTAAAGGAGCAGTCTTAAGGGAAAAGACCCGGGGACTTTTACGAGTGCATTGGGAGAAAGCAAAGTGTTTAATGGGTCTCTCCATCGGGAAAACACCACACGCGCAGAACAGGGGACAGTTTTTTTTTTTTGAAAAGCGGTAAAAGGCACATGCCTGGGGAAGAGGAGTAGAATTTAGCAAACTGTTCAATGGCTGCAAGCGCGCGCGAGAAGGAAACAGGAGGTAATGGTTACAACTCCAGGGAATTAATTTCCATAGGAAGGTGGAGGAGCTACAGAGGTTCTATCTTTTTTTATAAAAGAACCGGTATAGTACATGGTCGGGTGGTTTATGGTTGAACCTAGTGGCACTAGCAGAGTTCAAGAATGTTACAAGATTACGCTGTTTCCTTGTACGGTTATAATGAAATTTAGTATATGGATAACTAATCTGTTATCTATATCATAGAGTATAACTCGGTGAGTGCAAGCCTTTATTTCATGATGTTACTCGTACGTGTTTGTATATTATACCCTCGTACGACATGTTACTTGTATAATCGTTGTATGTCACGAGTAGTCGATCTGTTTTAGTTTGTCTCAAGCGCTATACCTATTCCTTGTACGAAAGTCCTAGCATGGAATAATTTATCTTCGCTTTATTGTATTGATCAACGTCAAAACGATGAGTGTCCATGCTCATGTTACAATGTAGCTTGCTATCACATTTACAGACATGTATATGTCCCTTACTGTTATAGGTTATAAGTTATAACATGGTTATAATAATGTGACCGGTTAATTGAGCATACCACCCATATTCCCGATTTCGTGTGTTTTAATTGTTAGGGGTGTTTCATGTGTAATATAAGTAACGTAAGTAAAACGTTGTAGCATCAGAATAATAAGATATATATTCTATCTGAGATTTATATACGGAGCATTGGCCGTATTAACGCCGCTCTCATATCTAGCACTGGATTCCGAGTCGACATACTCAGGATTGGACTAACGACCTTAGTCTGTTGTGTTAAGGAAAATAATATAACGACGCGATGGTATAGAGATAAGTTTATCAAGAGGATGTGACTCTTACTATGAACTGTGATCCATTAATGATACTAGGATACCGTGTGGTAACCGTAAGTATCAGGATAAATTTTCCAACGAACTACAGATTGTTCGTAGGTCGGAGACTCTACCGCTGGAGTGGCTACTACCGTGGGTGACCCGCCATAAGAGATGGGTAACTTAGAGACACGTCGTTCTAACGAGACGTTGTCATTAGACATGACTGAACAATTATGAACGACTATATCAACTCGTACATTAGGCGAACATTATTTGGGCTTGCATGCCAAAGATGAGGGTTTATACTCGTTTATAATTCTCGTTGTTTCGCCTTGTTGTTCATTGGTTGTGCTTTGTGGTTATATGTGGTATGTTGGTGGATTTGTTTGAACGAGCCATTGTGCTCATATTGTGTGTTGTGAACTGGATGTGTCGAGTCGTAGTACTCATGTGTGGTTTATGGTGGATTGTTTGGTCGAGTGAGTCGCCGAACTCAATTATGAACTGTTAAGTGTTTGTTGGAATGGAGTCTCTGTACTCCTATAAGCGTTGTGGCGCTTTCAGTGGTTTATTACGATGCGATGTGTGAAGCCAGGGGCTTGTTTGTTATTTGAGTTTACTGCAATATATATTGTTGCTTTACAGTTTTAACATTAAACTACTTGCATGAAAATGAATTACATGCTCTCGACCAAATAACTGAGGGTCCGAGGGGGCATGACAGTCATGTAGTAACATACTCAGCAGGGGCTGATTCCATACCACAAACAACCATTTTTGCAGGTATGCAGCTTCCGGTGTCTGCAAAGAGAAGGACGCGCTGGGTAGTTTAATTATAGTTATTTAAATATGCACTGTTGCATTTTGATACGAACTTAGAAACGTGTCTAGGATTGGGATACTTAGAACGCTCACTGTGAATGTATCTTATATTGGTTTCGGAAAGTTAGATCTATCTCTTGTTGTCACTGCGAGAAATTGTTTCGTATTTAAGAGTATATCAGGAAGCACGTTATTACTCGTATAGGCGAGTAAGAACGGTGACACCAGTAGTTCAATTGTTGAGATTACCGCTGCGATTATATTGTTAAGTAAGATGTTTAGGTGCCGATTAGAGTAGGGGTGTTACAAAAGTGGTATCAGAGCGGAGTACCGCTCTGATGATAAGAGATAATAGGACTTATACAGTGAGCATAGGTTTTGGGAATACGGGAAAACGTTGTGAGGATACGTGACCTTGCGGGGTTGATGCAATGCCTAAAGCTTGCACACCATAGCCGTAGAGGCACTTTAATATTAAACGACCGAGACTACGGTATTAGACCGAGTAAAGGTCTAACCCGTCCTCTTGACTTATGTCAGGGAGAGGTCTGGGTAACAGTACTAAGGAAGAACACGGAGCAGCGGAAGGTGGTGAAGGTCCAGCAACCCCAAGTAACGCGAAGACTGTTGAAACACTCGCACTTGATGGGAGAGCATCCTGGGAAATTTGCAATGGTACCCCACCCGCCGCAGCCGTACCTCGAGTACTACCTAGTGAGACAATGAAAGGAGAAACACCACGGAGATAACTCTCCTGATCGGGAAGATCCGATGTGGGTGCTATGAGAACTATGTTAAATGTAGAGAATAAGACTTAGTGTTTTAGGTGTAATGTTTAGGACCGGAGGTCCTGGTAATGACATAATGTCTACCATACGAGTATGAGATAAATAGTAAACAGAGGTTGTGGAGATAATTCCTGTAGAACTAATGGGGCTAGCATGCTATAAGCAATGCAACCCTGTCTTACATCCACGAAGCACCGATGGTGCGCTTTGGGGGAAAAGAGGTAGAAACAGCGAGTAATGATTAATTATGATATATGAAACGGGCGGAATGGACGACCTTATAGAAGTCTCACCGAAGCGAGTAACTCTAAAACCATGCAACACTGAAGGTTTAAGATGGCCCGACGTGCATGAGGAGAGATCACGAGAACTGTAGAAACAAGAACTCGCTAAGTTGCTATCATGCAACGCCTCGAGAGGGGAGTAAGACCTTACTACCATGGTAAACTTGTGGGAACGAGTGCGAGTGAGACTGTATTAATTTGAATAAGAACTTTTGACTTGTACAGGAACCCGATAGGGAATGACACTACACTGACACACCGTACCGGTGGCTCAGTCTGCATGGTGCACTTGCCACTGCAAGTGCCACATTAACCAAAGCATTAAAATTCAACCTGCCTTGCGCACTTGCTACAGCAAGTGCAGCGACGGTAAACTAACCCTAAAGGACGTAGTGGTCCAGGCGGTTACCAATAAACACTAAACCTTATGTAAGTCCGTAATGCAATAAAGCAGGACACAGCCTTCTTAAGGGCAAGGGTACGAAACCCTTGGGTTTGAGGTCGATAAAACCTCGGGAAGACCTAGCCGGTCTGACCATTAAACCTGAAAATAATACACCATTCAGTAGAATATTAAAAGGGGAGTAAATGAGAATAACGTTAATTAGTGCCTTCAAGCCTAACCCCAGTGCCGGTATGGACATTAAACGTCAATCATTACCGGTGGGGAGTGACCCGTCTTCAGGACCAGCATAACCATATTTAGAGAGTGCGCGACACTTGTGGTTAAACCACTACCATTGAACATTGCCAGAGGGCAAGAAGTGAACTATACGAGTTAGGACTTTAAAAAAAATTAATTAATTAATAGGCAGATGTGAACGTGCAATAAAGGGGCCGATGTAATGCCCGCACCACACACACTGGAGGTGTTGTTGATCCATAATGCTGCTAGACTCCCGTATGGAGGGCAGTGGATATAAACTAAAAAGTGAAAATTGCCTGATGACGGAAAATACCGTTACCTCAAAAAGGATGGAGGGAATACTAGTTGAATAAGAGTAAGGGCTACACAATATAGAGCGATTATTAGCGGAACCCACTAAGTTGTGAGTATCCAATTGTGACCTGAGGAGAAAGTATTCGAACCATTTGGGATTAAAGTAAATAGAAAGACCAATAATCATTCGACTATCAGAATAAGCATTGAGCCGGAGTATCGTATGGCATAGGCCTACGAAAGGATACCCTTAGTACCACCAAAATGACCCAAAACTAGGGGAAAAAGGGTGATGCATCACAAGTACTGATTAATATCAGACTAACGGGACTGCCGTAAGATAGGGAAACATGAGGTGTCAACCTTTATCATGGAGTCCGAACTACACCATAGGGTATAACCCAATGGATTGAGTGGAGTTCTAGAACTGAAAACTCATATCTGAAGGCGTTAACAGCCTAGGAGTGAACCGGAGAGATAATAAGTAGTTACTGATCCCCACTCACAAATACCAGATGACGAGCATGTGGAAACCAGAATTAGGGCGATAAGTCGCAAACACCTATCTTAGAGAAAGTCAAGGAAATACACATTAATAAAGGAAACCATAGAACCTAATATTAGGGCCATTCTGACATCAAAGGTTAAGAATTGGCAGCATAGTTACTCAAACATAAATTACCGGGACTAAGAGTACGATAATCATCGGGTACGAACGCTACGAGTGCACTAAACGAGACATGGGACGACCGCACTCCTAGGAGCTTGTGGGCCTGACAAACTATATTAAGTTAGTTGGGTAAGTAGTAATGTATCATATGGTACCCCATACATGTAAACGAGTAGTGTAAGGACCTAAGAGGTAATCAACTCTATGTCTAAGTCAGCGCGAATGGGACCCTGACTAGGTAAACGATGTAATGACGAGAGAGATCTCAGTCAAACTAGCAAGGTTAGGAAAATCAAGGATAGCTTGATAATAAGGTGACATAAGGTCGCAACTCCACAATGGAGGAGTCAGAACATAAGTTTTAACGGATTTTAGTAAACGAGGAACTAAGGCCAATTTAATGGTAATGGCAAGTCGAACCCATGAATGAGAAGAGGAATGTGGTATCTAAGGAAGTTACATTAGAGAAATCTTTGTGATAATAGATGCTACCCAAAAGGGGGCATAGAGAGAGTGATACCACGCGCTGAGGGCAACTGCGATGATGTCGCATTAAATAATAATAACCATGCTCAAGCCATAAACGTTAGTATGTAGTACCAATTAGGTTTGAACAGAAAATGATACCAAGCTAAAACCACAGTCGTATTGTATGTTACAACAGACGAAGGGCAAAAGCGGCATTACAAGAGATACTCTAAGCTGGAGATTAGATACTCCATGCAAACCACAATGGCGGATAACCGTCCAATCGACTGGTACATGGTGCGCAACAAGCGACCATTATAATAACTGTTAACCGAATTATGCTGGTGAGAATCAGAAGTGGAAGATCAGATAAACAAATGGATTCCCCTAATGGAGAATAGGGATGAACCATATATGCGGATACTAAAATACCAACACACACGAGGATACGAGTTCACACTAGCAAACGGACCTGCATGGTACCCAAAGAACGAACTCATTCCAGAGGGAAATAACTTGGAGTCATGAGGCGCCAGTTAGATGCGCATCAGACTCGCTTGATATTTTAGAGACAACGGTGCAAGCACTAGATGCTAGCATAGCTCGACAACACTTATACCGAAAGTTAGTTTTCGTAGGGTGGCATGAACTCATGGGAATATACCATGAGCATGTATAGAATTCAGGAGGATTGAATAGAATGGCTGTCGAAATAATAAGCGTTTGTGACTACGATACCCACGCAGTCAAATAAATTACCCCATTCCCATAATTATGGAAGACCGTGTGGGAAACACCGTCACATGCAGTGGAAACCGACATAAGACTACTACCTAAGAGGGGTAAACTAATCATAAATAGGTAGTTGGGCATACTGCTTGCGGAGCAGTGGGCCCATATTGCTTAGGTTTGACGTACCTAGCGGTTTGGGGAAACAATGACGTGTTTACATCTCCCATCAAACCGTATATGAGTATCATACACCTAACCAAGATAGACAATATAACCTGAGGGGCTAAAGCCCGACCCTATAAAAAGGGGTAATGAATATGTAGCACATTAGTGCACGAATAATTCCACTGGAATGAAACATCTTGAACTTATTACTTCACGATGATATATTCGTAGATTACGTGGGCGTATCATTTTTAAGGGGGGTAGAGCGATTAAATGATACCGTACGTAGGAGTACGTAGCGCATGGTACACATGCTGCAAACGATTATTGTACGTAGAGTACAAGTATTATGGCTGTGTTGTATTACTTGAGGTAATATTGTGATGTATTATGTGTATGAATATATATATTATATATATTTTAGTTCGCATTCCTGTGGTGAATAGGAAAGGGGACAGATAGAGTATTCTTATCCTAATTCCGATTATTTATGCAAACGTTGCGAACACTAACCACATAAACGCCTAACTTGTTACCTCCGATTGAGAGTTCAAGTAGGTCTATCTGGTAGCTTCGGTGGAGATGGCAATAGAAGGAGTAGAAAGCTCCATACTATATGATTTGTGACTCGGTATGATCCGATTATTGGAATGCAATGATGAGTCGGCATGAGACCGATGATAACCTAGTGGAGGTAAAACCTCTAGGAATTGTATGAATAATTATAAGTCGAGTGAACTTGGTACATGATTAGGATACATGATCCTATATGCCGGTGATTAGATTAATTACACTAGTTGACTTGTGTATCTATAGAACACAAGGTGGCAATATCAAGAGGAAACAAGATTAGAAGTTAATAAACAATGATTGATTGAAATTGACGTGGGAAGTTGAACTGTGATCCTGGTCCGATCAAGGGAAACCGAACACAATTGAGGTGAGAGATAGTTCAACACTGACGCTGACCACGTCGGGTTATATTGATTCTCGAAACTTCCTACAAGTGGACAATATAATAATAGAATTGGAATTTAGGGCGTCACTCGAAGTGCCGTGGACCGTGAGTCCTTCGTCATTAGACCGGTGTGTCCTGCGAGTGACATCACCCAGAGAGCGTGGACCGCAGAGGCCTTTGTCATGAGACCGTGTGTCTGTGGGTGACTAAGGAATAAGGGTGGTACTGTCCGAGGAGCCGTGGACCGCAGTGCCTTCGTTATTAAACCGGTGTGTCCGCGGTAGTAGACATTGGCTAGGTTGGGGATCGTCAAGTCCTGGTCTTTAAGACTGCTTCCCTGTGAACTGTCAACGTTAACTATATGTGCACACATACATGTGGAATGATGTGTGGTATCCTCGCGAGATACTAACATGTAGATAGGGATGCGTGGAGTATCCCTTGGCAAACACCTTGAGTACTTTAGAGTTTGCACCTTGTCTATTTGTGTACCATGAGTTTTGCACTTGTCTAGTGTTGTGTACCATGAGTTTTGCACCTTGTCTAGTGCTGTGTACATGAGTTTTTCACCTTGTCTAGTGCTGGTACTATGAGTTTTGCACCTGGTTGAATATATAAATAGTACCACTGAGTACTTTTGTGGATGAATTGGATGTGCACCTTGTCTAGTGCTGTGTACCATGAGTTTTGCACCTTGTCTAGTGCTGTGTACCATGAGTTTTGCACCTTGTCTAGTGATGTGTACCATGAGTTTTGCACCTTGTCTAGTGCTGTGTACCATGAGTTTTGCACCTTGTCTAGTGCTGTGTACTATGAGTTTTGCACCGGGTTGAATATATAAATAGTACCGCTGAGTACTTTTGTGGATGAATTGGATGTGCACCTTGTTTAGTGCTATGAAACGAATGAGCTTATACCATGAGTTTGGCTATTTGATATATGCTGTATGTATAGACTAGGTCTGAACCTAGTGGGAGTTACTCCCTAGCAATGGACTGTTTGGTTACTTAGTGGAACTTGATTCCTTAGGTGAACTGTAGAGGATTAAGGACTTCGGGACGAAGCCTTTTTAAGGGGGGTAGACTGAAATACCCCTAACCTTTAAAACTTAATTAAATGATCTATTAATGATCTAAGATGATTAATAAACATCTAAATACTATTGGGGAACAATCTAAAAGATCTCAACAAGGCAAAACACGCCTTAAGATCGGTAAAGCCAAAAATGTGCTTTAAAGCACCATGAAGATTGTATGACCTCAAATAGGATCCAAAGTGGATTCCTAAGTATTATAATGAAGTAAGGAACACAACAAAACCGTTCTCAAGGAGAACTAAACTCAGGAACACCCTGTGACACAAAAATGTGCACTAAAACACCTTAAAGCACGTTTTTGTGAGATTGCCTTCTAAATTGGTTGTTAATGGGCTTAAAGGTTATAATTACCTTTAAATATGATATATCACATTATATCATATTAGGAATTTAATTCCAGAAATTTACGAATTTTTACAAATTTAATATTAAAATATTAATAAAACCCTAAAGTGGGGCCCGTTCGAGTCAATATTGACCAAGTATGGTCAATGGTCAATTAATTGACCCAATTGACCAAGGAAGTCACAGGCAAGGAGGAGAGGAGACAGCTCATAATCATTGTTAGACAAATTAGCTACCTAATACCAAATTTGCAATAGTAAAAGTTACTTTTATTACTTTTCCATTTCAATTAAGCCTTTCCAATCATTCTTCTTCACTCACCTTGCTTCCCAGCCGATTCCAGCAGCCCCCCATCTCTTTGCTTCTCCATTTTCGTGGTAACACAGCCAAACTCAGAGGAGAACAGCAATCACCATTGGTAAGCTTATTAAGCTCTTAAATGTTCATTTTCTTCACAATTTCTTCCTCTTTCCATGGAGCAAAGCATCAACCACTTCCATCAATGTTCTTAGGTTGTTATGGAGGTTAAATGGAGGGTGTATCTCGGCATTAACAAGGGAAGAAGGTGGAGAAAGCTAATCTTGTCCTTAAGGTATAAAAATGTGCTTTAAGCACATATCTTTTGACTCCCTTCAAATTCGGCTGTGAAACTTTGTTTCTAAGCTTATAATCTTCATCTTAACATACTTATCCAGTTGGTACATCAAGAGCTTCGAAGTATAACCAGATCCAAGCCAAAAACACCATTTTAGGCATTTTAAACAAGGTAAAGATTAGCTATCTTCTAATCTGAGTTATACCAGTTTAAAGCTTGGTTTTAGTAGCTCTTTTAACACTCTTTGCCTACTGTAAATACAGGCCGAGATTAACTTGTATACCTTGGTGTTCTAAGGTAAATTTTACCTTGAAAATTGACATTAAACACTTCTTATGGTTAGATCTTGCTTGGAGACTAATCATGCCTTAATTGCTGTTTGAAAACATGTAAACTAAGCTGTGGAAAATAGATCTCCATACAGCCGTGGCCAACAAGGCATATACTAGGCAAAAACAAGGTATAAATCACTTAAACCTTCACTTGGTATATTAATATGTGCTTATACATATTTATATAAATTGTGCCGTGAGTGAACAAGGTATTTAAGGTCTTATTTTGACCTTAGGTGATTAAGGAATGGTTTAGTAAATTTTATAACAAATTAATTAGCATAATTGTCAAATTTAAGACATTATGTGGAAAATTGGTAAATAAAGAAAACATATGTGTAAGGGCCGAGAGTTTAAGGCTTTTATGGACATTTATGTGTAATTTATTTTATAAGCCAATGTTTGTAATAAGGCCATGTACTTTAGGCCATTTTATTTATGCATTTATAAGCTTTTAATTAAGTTTAGGTGCTAAATATGCATTACCGCATATTATTGGGGTTATAGTGTAATTAAATTAAAATTTGGGGGCTATAAAAGGATATAGCCGAAAATTGGAGATTTAAAGGAGTTATATAAAAATTATAAGATATATAAAGTTTTGGGGTTAAATGGTAATTTATGAAAGTTATGGGTGTAAACCGTAATATATAGAAATTAATGGTCAAGGAAATATTAAGATGGTCAACCTTGACCATATGGTAGGTTTTGACCAAATTAAATAAGTTAGATAACTTATTTAAGGTTTTATAACAAGTTATGAATTTAATTGTAACAATTTTATAACATATGTGGTGAATATGTTATTACCGAAAATAAAGGGTGTAAAATGGTATTATAAACACCCATGGGCTATTAGGAATTTATTGAGTTGATTTTGGAATTAGAATGAACTATATATGTATAATATATAGTTATTATGTCATTATGACACTTTGAAATAAAAGATGTGGTGGAATGGTAATAACCGATTATATATGGGTTAGTAAGGGTAATTATAACCCTTTGATGAAATTTGGTGATTTTTAGAATTATATAAGAGTATTTAATGAGATATGTGTATAATATATGGTTTTAATGTTATTATCAAACTATATGTTATAAATTGGGCCAAATGACAATTATAGAATAATATTGGGTCTGTTCGGAATTTACAAAAAATATAACCATAGGTTATACCATTTTATAAGTTAAAATGTTATATTTTATGAGATATATAACATGGTATAAATAATGGGGTGAATTTGTAAATAAAGGAGAGTATGGTATATGAAAAGAATATAGTTTTTATAAGGTGCCCATGCGGCAATAATAAATAGTTTTGCATAAAAACTATATGTTATAAATTAAAGGGAATAAAAATATCATATATGATATTAGTACATGGCATAACATTACATAATGTTATGTGGTCAAAATAGAATTTAAATAAATTCAAGGGCTGTACCGAAATATTAAAGGTTGGAAAATGAATCCTAGACTAAGTCTATAATGTTATAACAATTATTTGTTTAGATGGAATTAATAAAAGTAAGAATAATCACATTATGTAATGTGACAAACTATAAATAAATAGGATTTGTTAATTAAACCTTGGGAGTTGTTAAGATACAACATAAAATGTTACATAATATTAGGATAATAATCTTAATATAAGTTGTACAATATAGTACAACTAAAGGGAAAAGGCATCTAGTAAAAGATGATAAAAATGTAACATATAATACAAGAATTTATAACTCATGGAATTACCTTGTGGTAAATATATAACACATACCAGAAAAATGTATATAAGTATGAATATATACTATGGTTAGAAAACCATGTATTAAAATGGGTGGTGGAAAAACAAACCTTAGGAAAAATAAATACTAAGGTGAGATGTATAATAAATGATTAAGATTATACATGCAATATAGTGACAAGCTATACAATGTACAAATGTGTATTAAATTACATGTGGTAACAAACGTTTTAAGTTAAGTATATTAATATACTCGACGTAACCACGCATGCAATATGACGTTGTTCCAAATCCCGAGTTAAACCGAAAACCCGACAAACGTTATCAGTTAGTAACGGGGAATAAACCGGGATGGATTAGTAATGGTACGGGGTACCGTAGTGTGTTGTTAGTATGAGATGCTGATGCATAGTGTGATGCATATTGATAGATTGTTAGAGACGACACGAGGAGCATCGGATCTAGCTGAATCATACTCCACCGTAATGCAATCAGGGTGAACGGTATGTTATTTATGTGGCTTGATTGTCTCTGAGGATTTCCTCAGTTCAGACATTGTGTGAAAATCTGTGATAAGATTGAATGTCTGTTTGTGTGAATTAATATGCTTGAGTTGTGTATTAATGCTGCTTTGTTATTACTGTCGTACGATAACAGTACCGTTCGTATATATGAACATATTATAAAACGAACTAGCGGCAATGATGCTATCTTATATGTGTAATATAAGTAACGTAAGTAAAACGTTGTAGCATCAGAATAATAAGATATATATTCTATCTGAGATTTATATACGGAGCATTGGCCGCATTAACGCCGCTCTCGTATCTAACACTGGATTCCGAGTCGACATACTCAGGATTGGACTAACGACCTTAGTCTGTTGTGTTAAGGAAAATAATATAACGACGCGATGGTATAGAGATAAGTTTATCAAGAGGATGTGACTCTTACTGTGAATTGTGATCCATTAACGATACTAGGATACCGTGTGGTAACCGTAAGTATCAGGATAAATTTTCCAACGAACTACAGATTGTTCGTAGGTCGGAGACTCTACCGCTGGAGTGGCTACTGCCGTGGGTGACCCGCCATAAGAGATGGGTAACTTAGAGACACGTCGTTCTAACGAGACGTTGTCATTAGACATGACTGAACAATTATGAACGACTATATCAACTCGTACATTAGGCGAACATTATTTGGGCTTGCATGCCAAAGATGAGGGTTTATACTCGTTTATAATTCTCGTTGTTTCGCCTTGTTGTTCATTGGTTGTGCTTTGTGGTTATGTGTGGTATGTTGGTGGATTTGTTTGAACGAGCCATTGTGCTCATATTGTGTGTTGTGAACTGGATGTGTCGAGTCGTAGTACTCATGTGTGGTTTATGGTGGATTGTTTGGTCGAGTGAGTCGCCGAACTCAATTATGAACTGTTAAGTGTTTGTTGGAATGGAGTCTCTGTACTCCTATAAGCGTTGTGGCGCTTTCAGTGGTTTATTACGATGCGATGTGTGAAGCCGGGGGCTTGTTTGTTATTTGAGTTTACTGCAATATATATTGTTGCTTTACAGTTTTAACATTAAACTACTTGCATGAAAATGAATTACATGCTCTCGACCAAATAACTGAGGGTCCGAGGGGGCATGACAGTCATGTAGTAACATACTCAGCAGGGGCTGATTCCATACCACAAACAACCATTTTTGCAGGTATGCAGCTTCCGGTGTCACCAAAGAGAGGGACGCGCTGGGTAGTTTAATTACAGTTATTTAAATATGCACTGTTGCATTTTGATACGAACTTAGAAACGTGTATAGGATTTGGATACTTAGAACGCTCACTGTGAATGTATCTTATATTGGTTTGGGAAAGTTAGATCTATCTCTTGTTGTCACTGCGAGAAATTGTTTCGTATTTAAGAGTATATCAGGAAGCACGTTATTACTCGTATAGGCGAGTAAGAACGGTGACACCAGTAGTTCAATTGTTGAGATTACAGCTGCGATTATATTGTTAAGTAAGATGTTTAGGTGCCAATTAGAGTAGGGGTGTTACAGTACGGGAGTAATAACCTCCCGATAACGGTAGGAGAACCGAAATGAATAATCCACAAATAATAAGTAGTGGAAGCATATAAGTAACCTCTAATAGAGGAATTAATCTTGGTGCAAGACATGAACGATGAGAGTAGTAAAGAATGATGAGGGATCTCCAAACCCCTTAGTAATTAGTCGACCAATTATGAGAGGACCCGACTGATGTAAGTATGCCCCGAACATGAGAGTATTCGATACGTTGGGGAAACCCTTAAATCTAAGGATACTAGTCGGTGGTAATTCCCTAAGCTAGCAGAGGTTATCGAGAGAGATACTTCTAGGCTAATCCATGAGGTTGTAATATACTCTGAGAGAAGAGTGTTGGGAATTTGAGTAGTCCGGTAGAAACGGACATAAGAGTATTTGAGGAGCTAAGCGTATAGCCCTCGTATTGTAGGTCCGGTGGCGAGTCTTGTGTATGACTCCGCCCAGAGACCAAAGTAATGAGTAATGAGTATTGCGTATGTATGAGTAAGTAATGAGTACTGAGTAAGAAGTGAGTATGAGTATGTAATGAGTACCGAGTATTGAGTAAGTATGAGTAAGCACTGAGTATTGAGTAGGTGTGAGTAAGTATGGAGTATCGAGTAGCAAGTATACGCAAGTATAGTAACAAGTACAGAGTAAGGATCGTGTACGAGTAAGGTACTGAACATGGAGTGATGAGTATGCAAGAATACAGAATGAGTATGAGTAGAGTAGCGAGTATCGAACCTAGTACGAATAGAGTAATGAGTAATGCAACGAAAGAGTATTGAATAAATAACTAGTACGAACGCTTGGCTATCGAATTGTCTTCCTTAGTAGGTATTGAACCTTGTATGAGTATGTAAGTATTGTTGTAGGTATTGTGTAGTATTTGTATGCATGTATGCATGTAAAATGAACTCCATGTATATCCGACCCAAAGTAGTTGGCGTACCGCGGTTAGCACGCGGTATATGCGAATTTCATATGCAGCGTAAGCTGACCCCCTAGGGGGACCGTTTTTAGTGTGCAGGTACTCGAAGCTGACCACCGTTCAAGAGAGTAGGACGGGGACTGCTACGTAAGCATGGGTAGTTGTATAAAAGGGACTGTACTCGTAATGTATTGGGAAAATTGGAAGTCCAAGCTGTATCGGTAATTTGAGGATTGTAGTATACTCGGTATAGTAAGGTATTGACGTTGTAATTGAATTATGGGTAAGTAAGCAATGGAAAGTATTGTATTGTGTAGTGTGCTCGATATGTTCATATTCATCAGACCGATAGTATGTAGTATTGTAACTCGCCTTGTTAGTCACGTGGGTGACTAACGACATTGTACACCCACCGTTATGTATGTAGTATCCGCTGCGAAGGTAAGTATTGTACAGTAATGATGGTATTAGCGGTAGGGGTGTTACAAAAAGTGGTATCAGAGCGAAGTATCGCTCTGATGGATGAAATACCGAGTTTAGGAAAATACCGAGTTAGGAATTAGAGACTTAGGGCTAAGGGTTGAGTGTCAGCGTGTGAGGTACGCTAGTTAGGAACTTCCGTGTGAACCGGAAACCTACAACAACCATACCCCGCCCTCCGCAACCCACGGTATTAAGTTGGGAGAATGACGCCAGAGAGATGGAAAGAAACCTCTCACAGGGTAACACCCGATCTGGCAATGCAAGTAAACCTTATTAGAAAAAGAACCTGTCATACGGTAGAGTCCAAGAACTGGAAGTCCCGAAGACGGTTCCCGTTGGATGATGATGACGCGTAATGGCGGAGGATTGAAGATCCTAAATAAAGGATAGTGGAATTTATGGCACCATGGGGCGACATGCTTCGCAGTCGCAAGAACCATGAGTAGCCAGCAAGAAGAGAAGCACAATCGCGCAATGAAACAAGGAAGAGAGAGTAGCAAGCTCGAGACAAGAGAGTCTACGGACTGTAATGTTTGATAATACAACAACGGTATACAAACCGACTAAGGAACTAGTCGAGGTTGGATTAACACCAGACCTACACGCCAAGAGGCCGTGATAACCGAATAACATAGTTCAGATAACTATGAAAGAATTCATAACACAAACACCTATAGGACCACAACATGGTTCCTAAGGATAAGTCAAGTCACGCTAACCACACTGAAGGTGTGAGACACCCGGATGGATGACAACCATGTCAAGTACCATGAGAAACGACTCAGGAGATCGATCACCAAGGTCAAAAGATCAAAGGGAGATCTAATAAGACCACCAAATATGGATGGAAACGATACCGTAACTGGTATACGTTAACCGAAAAAACAACCTACCCGCGCACTTGCCCAGGGCAAGTGCAGCAACTACAAGACGGTTGGAAGACTTTTAACAACCCGCAAATACTAGCTAAAGTACCGCTATGACGAATGGAGCAAATATAGGATTACTAATCCTAAGGATTAAATAATGAAACCTTGGAAAGGCCTGACGGCCCGACCATTGTAATAAGAACATACCGGTCAGCAAGAAGCTGAACCTGGTCAAGACCTCAGACATGGCAACGCCATGAAGAATTCTTTTAACACCGAACTGTTATTTAAAAACCCAAAATTTTCTTCAAAATCACAAACTCTTTTAAACCCTGGATTTTTAAAACCAAACAGACGGAATTACGGTGAGTATCATAGAATGATACAAGTGGAGTTGACAATAGAATACTTCACCTAGGCGTGTGACGAACACTACTAGTGTACCCAAATACGGGATGTGGGACGACTGCACTCCGAAGGAGCTTGCGGGCCTGACAGATAGTTAGGTAAGTGGTAACGTGCCAAGACGGTACCCCACGTATGTATACATGTAGTGTACGAAACACGGGAAGTAGTCAACTCTGTTATACGGACCATAAGTAAATTTAAAACAGAACAACTGGTTACCTCAACCGAACAAAGGGAACTCAGATAAGCTACAAGCTAAGGAGTCAGAAACTCACTTCAGGAGTACCATTAAGAGTTGAAAGTGCAAGAAGCGCTAACAACGGGATAAGACATTGGATATGTCTCAAGGATATCTAAGTAAAGCGTGATAATGCCTAACATTGACACATCAGTGTGCAATGAGCGGGATAGAACTCCCAGAACAACTACCATAAACACTTAGGGTGATGTTATAAGGTACCAGAAATACCATTCATCACAGGAAGGGATATCAAATCCGTTATAACACAAGGAAAAAAACACCAATGGTCTACCCTAAGAACGGGAGACGTTACAACCCTCAACGGATAACTCAGATCCAGAACCGCAAGATAGGACAATAAACTGAACAAACTCATAAATGTCAGCCAGATGCTGCCATATAACCAGTACTACCCAGGAGCAATCCATAAAGGGTATCAAGTCAACACAGTTGAACGAAATATAGTGGTAAGAACACCGCAATTGGAACGAACATACGGTTAGAACACCAAAGGGATCCCACTTGATAGGGGATACCCCAAATCAATAAATGGTATCGATCAATACCAGGATACAAAAGGGTCTCCAACGAACGGAAGCGTGATGTGACGATCTTATTAGGGAGCCCAGTATCACTTCCAAGCCCAGCGATGGCTTACAGAGAAGTAACCACTTGGGAACGACCTATGAAGCAGAGCTCTAGGCAATATAGCTAGTAGGCCGTGGAACTATTACCACAAACAAACGAACGGTTGTAAAACCATTGTGAACCATATGGAAGGTTGTAAAGGACGACACCGATAAAAGAGTAAAACCAATGAATGAGGACGCCCCTCATAATGTGAGACCACAAGAGCGGGGAAAACACATGGACCCCAGGAAGGGGATACCATTAGTAACTGTCGGGAAATATATTCCTTTCAGAACTACTAGTGTAGTCAAGCTTGAGCATACAATTATTGTCAAGCAATGTGAAATAAGCTTCAACAGCAATTGTTGACAACCAAGGAGTAACCGGTTATAAAACCAATGATGCTCAGGGAGCTCAAAAAACAAAAGAATACCATATTCTGTATTTGCCAAATACATGGGGAACCATTGTATAAATGATAGAGATGCATGAGCTGAAGCTAGCAACAGTGGACGCCATGTAAACCAATGATGTGGAATCCGTAAGAACATGGTGCGCAGCAGGCGACCAATGTATGCGAATAATCAACCAATACTATGGAGTTGTTAATACAATATGGTAGAAAGAGAAAAGACAGCAACAGCCAAATGATGAACCACCTGAAAGAGTAACGATCAGTCCTATTGCGATCTCATAAGAGAGTTACTGCCAAGGGTTCACGCCTCTGCACTCTGTAGGACTGAGTGTTTTGGTATTGCACTTGTGTAGTTAATGATCTAGTGGGATAGCTAGGAATATGGAAAATGTAAGTAGTGGTAAATTATTCCTTTCACCAGTAAACATGGCATAAGCCAGTTAAGCAAAAGCTTAGAAACAAACCGTGCGGCCTAAGGCCAAAGAAGCACGAAGAGTGTGAAACACACCAACAATCACAAGATGTGAATTCCATTGGAATAAAAGTGAAAGGAGACTTAAGAAAGTCACAAGGACCGACGCATTGAAAATGCAAGGTCACACAAGTAAAGAACACCTGTAATGAACCAGAGAAACTGGTATAATTCAGAAGCTACTAACAATAGAGGAAGCACTACAACTAAGTAGTGACTTAACCTCACCCGACAATAAGTCGAGGAGCCAAGTGAATGATCACTACCAAACACAACAGTATGTATAGGTTGCCAGAGAGCTGGTTACAAATCTAAAACTCATCGAGTTCGAGCGCGGTAAGAGAACACCACACTTGGTCAATAAACCTTATTTCCACAATAAGAGGGATAAAAGGGTAATGTGTAACACATTAAGATAACAAAAAAAAAGGGCGAATAACCCAAGCTATCAGGGTCGCGCGTAGAAGCTAGTGGGCCCAGAATTCCAAGTGAATAAAAGGTTAGTCATCAACACCTTACACCATTCAAGCTAGAACCGAACCCGGTTGAGAGTGAAATAACTCCGATGAAAATTCTTGGTGCAGGGACTAACCGGTAATACGGTTAAGACCCATTGATCAAGGAACATTGCATAATAGACCGCGTGGAAGCTGAACCACTCCATGGCGGCTGAATGCCTTCGACCAATGTTCAACATTGACACATGGTAGATTACGTGGACGTAATCCCTTTTAAGGGGGGGGGGGGGGGTAGAGCCAAAACCGCGAAATGTATGTTTTACGTGATAGGTGCGTAAACTACAATACGCATAGCGCAAGAGAATTCGTTTTGATGGTTGATACTTATGTTACATAAACATTTGTATTCACTCATCGTGCAATTTGTGTAATTTGAGAAGCAAGTATAGGAAAAGGAGTAGAGAAACTCCAGGGGAATGAGAACCCCGATTGGTAATAGTATGAGGAATGAGTATGTATGAGAGACTTGAGGAGTATAAATCGTATGGAACCGATGTATGTAATGAGTATAAATCGGTGTACAACCGATGTATTTTATGAGTATAATTGGATATAGTAAATTAATGGGACATTATACCCATGAATTTCCTAAGTATAGTAGTTGGAGAAGATAGTAATATTCCGTGAGACGATTAGTAAGTAAGTAAGTGAATCATATAAATGGGAAAATGTATGTGCGTGATTATGAGTAGCAAGATTAAAAAGATAGAAAACGAAATAATGTTTGACAATCTGTCTGTTTGTATTGAGGTGGGAAGTGGAACTTGATTTGCTAGCGATCAAGGGAAACAACACAAATTGGAGTGGAAGGATAATTCAGCACCAATGCTGATCACATCGGGGTTGAAGGACTCTGGAAGCTCCCTTAAGTGGCCACAATAATAACACTAGTAATAGGAATAATCATCATAAATTGAAATTGGGAGATGTATGCAAGTTTTCAAAATGAATTTCCAAAACTAATTTGGTACAACTTTTCTCAAACTTGAGAATGAGGATCGGTTTTAAAACCGCTCCCACGGGCGCTAGTGGATCTTCCATGCCTAGGCACGGGTATCCGGTCGAAACCATAGGAGGTGAAGCTAGTTTTGAGTCTGTGGAAGTGTAGAGTAGTTTGAAACCACTACACGTTCGTTCGTGCGGTGACAGTGTGTGTCTGTATTTTCCAAAGGCACTGGGGCAGCGTAGTCCCGAGTAAGTATGAGTAAGTATGAGTAAAGTATGAGTAGTAAGTATGAGTAAGTGCCTGAGGATCTCTATATGTGCAAATGATTTGATCAGAACCAAAGGACCGTGGAGCCAGAAAGTGTAAGTGCTCAAGTCATGACGGCCGTGAACCAGAAAGCGTAAGTTTCAAACGTGACCGGTACCTGAGGGATCACTCACCATTGGGGAGGATTGACCTAATTGTCTGCGGATGGACCCCCTTGGAGAGAAGTAAAACGGATATTTTGATTGCTATGCATGCAGTGACATGCTGTTTGGATGCGTAGTATGCATCATGTCAGACATTTGGAGTTTGACAAGTTATATGTAGAGGTCATAACCTTAGCATAGAGTATATGTACGAGTAACAGTATTAGATTCACCAACTTTGAGGGCAAAGTTCTTTAAGGGGGTAGATTGAAATACCCCGAACTTAATATGGTGATTAGAATATTTTAATATAGTATTTAAGGGCCTAATAGTGCCTAAGTAATTTTGGTAAGGAAAATAAATCCAAAAGAAATGAGAAAAACGCTTAGAAAGCGGAAAACGCTAAAACAAGCGTTAAATAACCATAGGAGGTACGAGACCTCGGTTATAGTATTAAGGATTCCTAAGGCTTATTCATGCCTAATTAGTATACGGGAATGATTCCCGAAGAAAACGGATCCAAGAAATGTATTAAAACGCTAAAAGAGCTTTAGCGCACGTTTTTCGACAAAACCCGAAAACGTGATTTTAAGTGGTCAAACGAACCCGTAAAATTATAAATCATTATAATAATTATTAAGCCTTTATGGAAGCTTAATAACCAATAAAAATAAAGAAACGAGAAAATTCCGAAAACGGGCCCGGTTAGTGAATAGTATTAAAACCGGGTAAAATAACGAGCGTTCTCTGTAAAAGACGAAAAACGCTCCAACTAGCAGTAATGCGTGGGACCGATTTTTAAGGGGTCAAATAACCTCTCACACACATGTAACTAGCTAATAAGTAAAGGGAACCAAAAAGCAAATAGAAAAAGTAGAAAAGGTACTTTCTTTTTTTCTCTCCCTCATTTCTCTCTTCTCTCTCCCTTCCTTCTCCTTCCCCATCGATTTTTGCTCTCTCTCTTCTGGTTGGGCGATTTCAAAGCCCCAAAGGAAACTCCCATGGCTTCCTCACTTTCATTCCTCATGCTCTAACTCCATTTGAGCCCCAAATGTAAAATAAAATACATATTTGAACTCCTCTCTTCCCTCTACATTTCTATCTTTTCAAAATCCAAAAATGAGCAAATTCATCTCCATGGGTTTTCCCCATTTGAAGAGAAAAGCACACCATTGTGAAGCTTGGAGTCTCCTCTTTCCAACAAGGTAAAAATCTTCATGAAAAACTCAAGCTTTCTCCACCTCCTTGTGTAACCGATTTTTGCCTTCTTATAATGCCTTGTTCTCTTCTTTGTTTGAGCTTGGTTCAACTCTCCAATGGTGGAGGAACTCTCCTTTGTATTCAAGGCTTAAAAACCTCTCTTGAAACTCCAAGGTAAAACCCTAACTTGTGGTAATTTAAATCCTCCATTTAATTAGTGGTGATATAAGAGGTTAGAAGTTTAATTATATTCTCCTTATGTAATTTGGGTGTTGGGATGGAGTTTGGTAACTCCATCCCCCACAAAACCGATTGGACAAGAAAGAGAGGAAGAAGAGGAATGGAAAAGAAATGAAGGAATCAAAAGCTCAAGGTAAGAGCTCCTTCTTAATGCTTAAATTTAATGTATTAGTGTAATGGGAATGGGTAAACAAATAAAAGAACCTAAACCATTGTATTAGTATTGTAGTTGTGGATGTTTGAGTATTTGTGAGCAAAAATGTGGATTTGTAGGCCTTAGAGCCAAATGAACGGTGTATGTGTAATAGTATGGTATTGCAGGAAGTAATAGTGTATTAGTATTGTGATTGAAGAAGTGTTGGTGTATTAAGATTTTGTATGAACCTTGTGTGCTGGTAGGACCCTTGTTGGGTGTGGCTAGCTTTAGGTTGAATTTGATGAGAGAATGTGTATTTGAGGATGTAAGGAAAGTAGGTGAACTATGGCGAAATTTTAGTAGGAATTGTGTATTAAGAATGACTTGGTGAATGGGAGAACCAAGGTATGTATTGGGGTTAGTAGAGATGTTTAATGACCATGGAATGGTAGTTGTGGTATGAGAGTAATAGGATGTAAAATCTGTAGCAAGAGAGGTACCAAAATGCATTGTGGAACTAGGAAGAAATTGGTGTGCAGGATTTTGTAAAATGAGTGTTGGAACTTGGGTGTAGGAAGTGTAATGGCTTGGAAATGAATTGGCATGGTAAGGAGAGGTATTTAGAATGCTAGGAATGGCCTTGGTTGAGGAAGTATTGGATGGGAGAATTGAATTGTAAAATCTGTAGCATAGGTGTAACAAAAACTGTTACATGTGTTGTAGAAGAAGTAAGAGAATTGTGTAAGTTGTTTGATGAATTTAGTAATGGATTTGGTGGATGAATTAAGGTATTTTAGGAAGCCTAATTGGTGCTAAATCATGTGGGATTACATGTAGGAAGATTGGGGAAGAAATGGGTAAGAAGAGAAAAGAAAAACAAGGTCTGTAGCAACATTCTGCTACGGTCCGACCCAGAGGTGGGTCGGACGGTGGGTCGGACAGACCCAGACCTCGGAATCGAAAGCTACTGGAATGGTCCGACCCAGAGGTGTATGGGTCGGACGGAACAGTTCTGGGTCGGACGGGACATTTTCAGAAGCCTAAGAATTTTCTGGAATGGTCCGACCCATAGGTTGGGTCGGACGTGGGTCGGACGGCCCTAAGGAATTTTTGGTACACGTGCTAGACTTCTAACAAGGATTTATAAGTAAGATTTGGAGTAGTTGTACAAGAGTTTACCTTAGGTATTTTCCAAGGAATTTTTGGTACACCTTGGGATGATTGTAGATCCAAGTTTCCTTCATGAAATGATGAAGATAACATAGGTTTAGAAGTTCTAAATTTTTGGAAATGCATATGGTATTTTACTAGGATTTTCAACATGAAAATATACCTTAACATGATCTTGTTGTTCCTTGTGTTGTTGTTGAATCAAGACACTTCCTTGGAGTACTAATGCTTGGCGAAAATTTCAAGGGTTGCTAGGATGATTCTTGCTTCAAGACTTGGCAGATTTAACTAGGAAAATTACATAGAAATGGTGTTAGAACTTAATACACCATTAATGAATCTTTGAAGCTCTAAGGAATAAACTAGCTAAGGAAGAAAGAAAAGAGAGAGTAGGAAGGCTTACCAATTCAGTGAAGGATGGCGAATGAGAGACTAGCTCACGTAAGGCTTAAGAGAATGGAAATTAAAAGGGTTTCTCTTTTGATAAATTAATGTCAAATTTGTCTTGTTTTTCTTTGTTTATTGTTTGGCTCCATAAAATTCCCATTATTGAAGCACACTTTCGGCTGATTGACAAGGAAGAAGAATGGCCTTGTTTGACAACTTGAACTAGATGACAAGAGCTAAGGTATGTATATGTTTTCTTTAGATTTTTCTAAGCTAATTATCTATACTAACTTGTCTTCTTCTCTTGTAGGTTGACGGCAATAGGAGCTCAATGTAGGAATTTGATTCTTGATAATTGAAGACATTAGAACATGCCTAGGTAGGTAGGTAGATATCTTAGTTTAATTTTCATAAGGAAATCAAACCTCATTTCCTTACCCATTCTCGGCAATTAAGGGCTGTAGAAGACTACTTGATTTTTGTTGTATTAGACATAGGCACATGTTAGTTAGGTGGCTGTTTTATTTGACTAAATAGACAGCAATCAATCCTCCTCTCCCTTAGTCATTATCGGAAGATTAGGCTACAGCATGGCTGTTTGATTTGTTTAGTTACAATGCACATGTATAAAGTTAGATCTAGGTGTATTTAATTCATTACTTTTCAAAGATTGATTCCTTCTCATTTTCTTGCAGGAAATCGGTAATGAGGAGTCTTATTTGACTGAGATTCTTTGACATATAATCACATGGCATGTGCAAGGTGAGTCATCATCCATAAGATAATTTTTAAGCCAAAATCTAGTCCAAAAACACCCTAAATGGCGCCCACAATAGCAGCCATATGGGACTGATTTTTAATTTGATTCCTGTCACACTATATTGTATTAAGACCATATTATAACATGTAATAGGTTCCAGCATTTATTTGGTACATTTATACTAAGGTAAAAGGTGAAAGTTTCTAAGGTAAAATGCTGATTTTATAGTACTTTTTGAGCATAATTTCGGCCCTGTTTGTGATATGTGTTTAGCACTGGATTTAATTGATTTAGATGTTCAACCTATCCCCATTTAGGATTCCCAACTCGTGGCTCCTTAAAAACTTCAAGGTAATAGCGTAGAACGCGTTTTTATGACACCCGAAGGTGCGTTTTTGTGCTTTAAGGATATTTTGGAAAATAAGTAGTCGCTATGAGTTCCAAGTGTCTATAAACATTTTTTATAATGAATAATAATATATTAAGGTGTTACATTGAGTTATATGGGGTTATATCAACTCATGACACAATTTCCGGCCTACCGGGACACTTCCGGGGCAAAAAGGAGCGTTAAGAAAATTCCCCCGAGCACTTTGTGTATTTTTTAAAACGTAGCTTAAGAATTATCTTTAGAATGATGAATATTGATGATAGGAACTCTAAGAATGAATTATATAGGGGTTTGTGCCACCTCGGCACCTCTCCGGGGCATTCCTAAAGGTTTATGGGGCCCTCATCGGGAACTTCCGAGCACTTTGCGTTTAACTGCGAATTTAGCGTGAGGGCTTCATCTTATATGTCTGATAAAGTGTTATGGTGCATTTTGAATGAAGTGTAATGCTTTACTTCATCTTATAAAGTATTTCTAGGACTTTCAGGACTTTAGGGCCCTTAAGGGAACTCCCGGGCATTTTGTATTTTTACTCAGTTTTAGATGAGGTCCTACGCTCTAAAGGTCATATAATGATCCTTGATTAACTTCATATGAGGTTTATAGCTTATATAACTTGTTTAGCTTAAGGTCCGGCTTAACGCCCGTTTATGACCTTAAGGAGTTTAGGTGTGTTTTTAACGCCTAGCTGTTTATTTACTTTTCTCAGGGTTTAATAATCCCCTAGATAATATTTATTTATCTTTATTTAATTATTTAAAGGTTAGGGGTATTTCAGTCTACCCCCCTTAAAAGGACTTCGTCCCGAAGTCATAACTCCTACTTACATATCCTATGGAATCAAGTTCCTCATATCTATTCACTGTATACTTACCATTCCTGGGTGTCAATACTATACTGACACCTCTACATTCCATCAGTAATCTGAGTGTATGAAATTCGTACGTATACATAACCTTGCTCATGACAACAATGTAATCATAACATAAGTAATTGATGGATACTGTAAAGTAAATAAGTGTACTTTTATTAACCATCCAAGTGTTACATAGAACACATCAATACCAAGTGTTACATAGAACACATCAATAACCATTCAAGTGTTACATAGAACACAACCATAACCATCCAACCAATTGCACGCATGCGCAACAATCAAACACAAACAACCAAATACAAAACCAGTATAGACTGCAGATATGCAAGTCACATGTGGTGCTCTACCCCCCTTAAAAAGGGTTACGCCCACGTACCCCCACAAGTATACACAAACTAAAAGAAAAGTGTTGGATACTTGTCTCGCATAGAGTCTTCTAGCTCCCATGTCGCCTCCTAAATGTCGTGGTTTGACCACAAAACCTTGACCATTCTAATGGTCTTGTTCCTGGTCTCCCTAGTCTTGGAGTCTAAAATGCGAACTGGGGTCTCCTCATATCTAAGTGTGGGATCTAGCTCGAGTGTCTTGAGCTCTAAGATATATGATGGGTGAGGCACATACTGCTGTAGCTAGAAATGTGAAACACATTGTGCACTCTCCCAAGCTCAACTGGTAAATCTAATCTGTAAGCTAATGGGCCCACTCGCTCCGTAATAAGGTACGGTCCTACATACTTCGGGCTAAGCTTGCCCTTCTGCCCAAATCTGAAAACTCCCTTCATAGGTGAAACTCTGAGGAAGACTCTATCGCCTACTGCGAACTCGAGGTCTCTCCTCCGGACATCAGCATATGACTTCTGTCTGTCCTGGGCTATCTTCATGTTCTTGCGTATTTGCACAATATCCTCTTTCATCTGGTCTAGGTACTCTGGCCCTAAGATGATATTCTCACTGACCTCGTCCCAACAAAGTGGTGTCCTGCATGGCCTGCCGTACAATGCCTGGAATGGTGGCATCTGAATGGATGCATGATAGCTGTTGTTGTACGCAAACTCGATCAAATGTAGTCGATCTATCCAGCTTTCCTGGAAATCTAAGGCACAAGCTCTAAGCATGTCCTCAAATGTTTGAATTGTTCTTTCACTCTGACAATCTGTCTGTGGATGGAAGGCTGTACTTAGCTTCAGCTTCGTACCCAATGCCTCCTGAACTTGCTGCCAAAACCTGAAATCAAACCTAGAATCTCTATCTGACACAATCGACTTAGGTACACCATGGTGTCTAATGATCTCTCTCTGGAAGAGGTCCGCCAGCTTGGGGACTTTCCAAGTGTCCTTGATAGGAATGAACTTTGCTACCTTCGTCAGTCTGTCGACGATGACCGATATCATGTTAGCACCTCCTCTAGTCGGTGGAAGACCTACTACGAAATCCATGGATATATCCTTGAACTTCCAATATGGAATGGGCATCGGCTGTACTAAACCGCCCGGTCTCCGGTGCTCGAAGTTCACTTTCTGACACATCATACATCTTGCCACAAACTATGCAACATCTTTCTTCATACCACTCCACCAGAAATGTAATTTCAGATCCTTGTACATCTTCGATGACCCTGGGTGTACTGATAAGGATGAGCAATGAGCTTCCTGTAATATCTTTTCCTTCAAGTCGGGGCTGGACTCTGGAATGCACAAATGACCATTTAGTCTGATTAACCCGTCTTCACTGAGTACAAAATCATATTTCTGTCTCTCAAAGATACCGTCGGTCAATTGTTGCCCGATAGTCTTCATGTATTGGTCGTTATCCTGGGCACAACGTACCTCCTCGATGAGGTCGTTGTCTCCTGTCATGGCAAATAAGGAATGAGCTCTACGGCTCAGGGTGTTAGCAACAACATTTGCCTTGCCCTCCTTGTACCTGAGGTCGATGTCGTAGTCCTTCAGAAACTCGACCCATCGCCTCTGTCTCATGTTCATCTCCTTCTGTGTGAATAGATGTTGAAGGCTCTTATGATCTGAGTAGACTATCACTATAACTCCATATAGGTAGTGGTGCCAGATCTTCAGTGCAAACACAACTGCTCCCAATTCCAAATCATGAGTTGGGTAGTTCTCTTCGTGTTTCTTCAGCTGTCGTGAAGCATAAGCAACAACCTTGCCATTCTGCATAAGTACACACCTTATCTCTGTGCCTGAGGCATCGCAATAAACTTCAAACCGTCGGTCCCCTCTGGAATGGTGAGTATGGGTGCCGACGTTAGTAGGTCCTTTAGTGTCTGAAAGGAACGCTCACAATCCGCTGTCCATACAAATGGAGAGTCTTTCTTCATCAGGCTAGTCATTGGTTTTGCCAGTTTGGAGAAGTCTTGAACGAATCTTCGGTAGTAGCCAGCTAATCCCAAGAAACTACGGATATCTGTCACTGTCTTCGGTCTCGGCCAAGTCTTAACTGCCTCAATCTTTGCAGGGTCTACAGATATACCGCTGGCTGATATTACATGCCCTAGAAAAGATACACTGTCTAGCCAGAAATCACATTTTGAAAGTTTGGCATACAATTGGTTTTCTCTCATAGTCTGCAAAACTTGCCTCAGATGCACCTTGTGCTCGTCCCTAGTCTTAGAATAAACTAGAATGTCGTCGATGAACACAACCACTGATGAGTCTAACTGCTCTCTGAATAACCGGTTCATAAGATCCATGAATATGGCTGGGGCGTTCGACAAGCCAAATGGCATAACTGTGAACTCATAGTGCCCATAACGTGTTCGAAAAGCTGTCTTCTCTATATCTTCATCTGCTATCCGTATCTGGTGGTATCCTGATCTAAGATCAATCTTTGAGAAAATTGTAGCACCTCTTAATTGGTCAAACAGATCGTCAATCCGCTGCTAGGCCTGGTATCTTTGGGACATCTGCCGGTGTCTCGCCACTGCGTCCACTACTGCCTCCATGAGGTCTTCCAGCTCTTGACATCTATAGTATAGTATACTTATTATTACTACTCGGTGTTACACGGTTTTACATACACAATCATAAATAAGTAAGAAAGCTAACTACTAGAAATAAAGGTATGCCTAGAATTTTCTTTCTAAGTCACGAATCCTCACAGACGTTTCTCGTACCCCAAATGTCCTATGCTCACTGTTCTTGACTCAGCATCTTCTTCATCAGAGCGGAACTCCGCTCTGATACCACTTTTTGTAACACCCCTAATCCTAAACTTGTAATAACGTCGCAAGTCGTAGCATAATAAAATATATTCGCAGCGGAAAATAAAACTATCTAACGTTGGTGTTACACGCCGTTACTCACCCATGTGAGCAACAAGGAAACCTTACTCCATCCATCAACTTCAACTCCTCACCGCTGTGATGAACAAGATACTGAGCACTCTTAATATTACAAAACCAAATCCAAACTGAGCAACTAAACCAAATACAACAATCTCCTAAATACGGTACATAAATAAACTTAAAAGTGTTTATTGGAAACACATCAGCTACCTTGTGCCCCGCACTCCGGCTTGTGTCTTCTTCAGTAACCTGAAATGTTTTGCCCATTGAAGGGCTCAGCAAACGATATGCTGGTATGCTAAATGTAGTCCTAAGTCATCTAGATTCCTTAAGTCGTTTAGCCATCTTGATATTATTCATTACAGATAATCCATTTTACAACAATAGTAATAACTGTAATGTTAAATAAACACACAATAGTTCACCTGTCAATACCATCATAATAATAAACTACAACCAGATAGTCACACACCAATAAACCATAGCAATAACCAAACAAGACACACGAATTAATTAACTATACTTGTCAGTAGGTCACATGACCCTTATCCTTTTAAACCAACCACTTAAACTTTTCCAATTAAATTCCACCTCAGGCATCATGTTAAGATAACCCTTAATAACTTATTAATGGACAGTAGTCCCCTGGGTTCCAATGGAACCGTTACCAGCTGACCTTATGGCCCTGGATAATTATTTTGACCGATCCGGTCGAACCTGTGCACCAACAGCAGTGCCCTCTACCATCGTCGAATGTGGACAATGGATTCCCTTGAGTGACTCTTGATATAGTCCCTCGTAGTGATCACGATGCGCAACCAGAAAGTCGAAACAGTCTAGATTCCTCTCTTTATAAGTTAGCCCTTTAGTCAGTGAATACAATAACCAATCCTTGAGTTAAGACTATAACAGTTGACCAACAGTTAGGTTCTCATAATACCTAAAGGTCAGTTAGTCTTGTCCCAGTTTAGATGTATAAACTTCCAGTCATAAGACGTTCGCGTAAAATAAAACACAGTGGTGTCGAGCAATACAGTATACAAGATAATATACATAAATCACAGATATCGCTCTTAACAATTAAACACACAACGTCTGGACCTCAGGAAAATCCTTAGGACATTCAGACACACAATTAACATACCGTTCACCGTGTAACTTGCTAGCTTGACAGTTCACGCTCTAGTACTTTCTCCCTACGCTGCTATATTTACATGCATACCGGGTAACGTTAATTCAACTATTCACTAAGTATTACAGTACTGTCTTTACAGAACTAATACTCGTAGTATACTAACCCCGTATGTTCTTTATTTTTCCCCTATTATTTTACAGTGGTTCGAGGTAGTTTAACAGTCTGTTAAACTACCTAGTAGCTACATGTGATAATGAATTTCCATTGTATTGTATATTTCTATTTCTTTAATCCTATACTCATAATTGTTTCCACTTATTCTTTATATTATACAATTTGGTTAATTTTATTATAACCACCTTTAT
>JAIOTZ010000487.1:0-49505 GCA_023374045.1 Limonium bicolor
ATCTGGATACCAGACCTGTAATAAGATATCAGTTATGACTAGGTTATGGTCTGAATATTTGCTATCTTTTTGAAGTAGCTTATTGTATAGTATATTTTATCTTCTGTTAAACTAGTGTGTTCTTTTACAGAATTGGAAGTAGCTGGAGGGACATGAAGCTCTAACTGAAGAATATGTGTCTTCTATGATGCAAATCTGAAAATGATTGTCATAGTGATTAGTAACTCAGACTGTAAACTTTTGGTAGGATATGGGTGTTTGTAGTATTCGAATTCTTATGAGAACATCTTATAGTTTCTTTCTTATGGAAACATTTGCTAGTTATGAAGAATATTTTGGGAATATTGTGACTATGGATGTAACAACTTTATGTAGCACATTATAAAATGTCACATGTGTTTCAGTTATGAATTTAATAGTTGTTATATTATTCAGGTTATATGGTTTTGTTTGTGAAATTATTAGGTACAAAACATTTCGTAGGTGATATAACTATGAGATGAAGATTTCGTAGGTAATAAGATCATTTGAGATAGGAATTTTCCGTAGGTGATAAGTAATCCTGAGGTGAAACATTTCGTAGGTAAAATATTTGAGACGGAATTTTTCGTAGGTGATAAGTAATCCTAAGGTGAAACATTTCGTAGGTATAATATCTGAGACGGAAATTCGTTGGTGATAACCATTATCTGAGACGGAATTTTCCGTAGGTGATAACCGTTTTCTGAGACGGAAAATTCCGTCTGTAAAAGTTCATAATATCACCGACGGAATTGTTTTCACAGACGGAATAGTATTACCGACCCGTTTATTACAGACGGAATTTTCCTACGGAATTTGTCGTCTGTGATTTGTCATTACATACGGAAATTTAGCTTTTACATACGGAATATTCCGTCTGTGATACTACTGTTTTCTTGTAGTGTCAGCACCTTTGCTGGTATGGTAGTCGTGCAACCCCGCTACTACCAGGTCGCACCCAACTAATTCTCATCTTAACATGCGATTGATTTTATTTAAATCATACATGAAGTGTATAAAAACAAACATGCTCGCATTCCAAGTACTCAAACATAGATAATCTCAAACTAACACATCAAGTTTGTTAGTTGACATTAGCTTACTCATAGGCCTTGAGGGTTTCTACCTCACTAATGTCCTAATCACTTCATTCATTATCTTATCCATTCTCCTTGGATACTACTCAAATTCTGTTAGATTCATAGGCACCACAGGTCTTAATCTCATTTCTAAATTACTCTCCTCTTGAATAATACTTAAGTCATTACACATGACCTTTGGGCAGAGTCATACACAAGACTCACCACCGGGCTTTCAAGTGCTAGTCTTACTTCCCCGGTTTCGATCCTACACCGGGTCTAGCAAAGTGGGAAGATTTGACTAGCAAACAGAACTATACTCTTAGTTCCTCAATCTCACAAACGTCCGTATCTCTACCGGACTACTCACATTCCCATATACTCCTCTCTCGGAGTTATATTGTAATCACATAGATTAACCTAGAAGCATCTCTCTTGTTGACATCTAATGGCTTAGGGAATTTTCTCAAGTTCTTGTATTCTCGGATTTAAGGGTTTCCCCAACTTTTTGAATACTTTACGTTCGGGACATTTTCTCATACCGGGTCGGATCCTCATATTGGAGGTCGACTATCTTTTGAAGGGAGTTTGATGGTCCCTTATATCTCTTTTTACTTCCTTCTTGAGTTTATATCTTTGAACTATCATTATTCTCTCAATAGAGGTTTCTTTATATCTTTCCACTATTAATTATTTCATGGATTGTTTCTTTTTTGTTCTCTAACCGTTAACGGGTGTTTACTAATCCTGTATATCTCTCTCACGTTATAGGAGTTCATACAGTTACATTATCGTTATTCTCTAATCGATAAGTCTCGTGTGTTTTCCGCATTTTCGTTATTTTGCGGAACGACTCTTTCTACGAGTCACTAACCAAACATTACTCATTTATGAGTCAGTCTACAACACTAAGTTAGACCACGCAATCAACAAGATGGTTAGCACACACAACATGCATCAAGATACATATATCAAATGTAATAACGTTTTCGTGCTTTTATCTTGTTAGGTTGGCACACAAGCAAACATCACACAAGCCGAGTGAAACTCGGTAGGACACAAGTTGCAAGAAAACAATACCTTTCATCATGGGGTTACTCTACCGTGTCATCTCACGCTCCTTAGGTAATTCTCGAATCTCTGTTCACATTTCAAATGTTTCTATTAACATTACGGTAATACGGAGTTTGAACGATTAATGTGCCCGTGGTTAACCCCGTTGCCCCGTTAATTTTAACTTTGCTCATGTGATCTTCACTTCTCAACTTATACATACAATCTAACACTTGTTTATACTTTTAATGACCTTTATATGTCATCAAACAAGTCCTAATCATCATCTAATATCATTAACATCCAATCCCCCATCATTAGATTGCTTAAAAACACTCTCTGGGTATTTTTGGGGTGGTCCGGGTTTGTGTCCGGGGTTGTAAACTCGGACCAATCCTTTAATATACATTCTGCCGTATTTTTACACTGGTTCGGGTTTGTGTCCGGGGTTACAAACCCGGACCAACCCCTGGGAGCACTTTCTGGCTAATTTTTAAGGTGGTCCGGGTTTATGTACCTATTTGCAAACCCGGACCAAGTCTGGAGCTGTTAAAATTGACAGTTTTTGAACTCTAATCCCACCTCAATTCTTACCCAATATTTTCCTAATAATTCCACATGTTTCTAAACATGTTATAACACTTTAAACACTCATCAAACCTCCTTAAACCATGTCCAAAACCTACCATCCATTCCTTGATCAATTCCACATTTAAATTCTCATTTTCTGCACTTATCTCTTCTAGTGCACTCCAAAACATTCTTTTGATAGTTTTTCACTCTTCTCCCAACCATTTGACCATACCACATTCATTCTTAGTCTTTTGCACTTCCAATACCTAAGCCACTCACCATTCACAAGGTCAAATACACTAGTCCATTTCTAGCAAAACTAAAACACTCAAACATCATTCTTGCTATAGATTTTTGCTCATTTCTTTCCAATCCTTCAACCCATACTTCAAGGTGGTTCATTAACTCAATTTAATTCCTTTCCACTCCTAGTTAACCCTTGGATTCTCCAAACTCATATCACCACCCAAAACACTATATTTCTACCAAAATTTTGCTATAGTTCACCTACAATCCTAACATTCCCAAATGTTCATATCATTCATCTAATTCAATTCAAAACTAACCAAACCCATAGTGGGTTCTACCAGCACACAATTTATCCAAGTCTCATCCACAATTCACCAAACACAATATAATGCATAACTCACAAAATGCATGGCTCTTAGGCCCTTAAATCATAATTAGATTCACAATTCCCTCTTCTAACTCCAAAACACATTTTCAAGGTAGGTTTCTTACCTTAAGCTCCCAAGTCTTTCCTTTCCAATTCTCCTCTTCCTTCTCTTCTCCATTTATCTTGATTTTCGGTCATTGAAATACCATTGCCAACACACTTGACCAATACCACATAAGGCTAATGAGTACTCATTAATGCACTAGGTTCACGCATTAACCTAGAATTCAAGAAGAAAGGCTTAAGGCACTAAATTAGGGCTTACCTTTGGAGGCTCTAGGATAGGCTTTCAATCATGAACCAAAGGAGGCTTCCATCAAGATTTTGGAGCTTGGAACAATGCTCATACAAAACAAGAAACAGCCACCATAAGGATACAAAATCGGCTGAAACAAGAAATAAAGGAAATGTCGGATTTGTGATTTTTCTTACCTTGAATGAAAGAGGAGATGTTCTAGCTCAAGAAAATCTGATTTTTCCCTTCAATGGTGCTATACCCATGGTGATCAACTTCATCCATTTGGGATTTTGAAAAGAGGGAAAGGCAGCCATTGATGAGAGGAGCAAGAATATGTAGTTATTTTTGGATTTGGAGCATTAATGTGGCTTGGGTGAGCAAGCGAGTGTGGGCAGCCATGGAAGTGATGAAGAAATCATTCCAGCAAGGGGGAGAAGAAGAAAGAAATCGGCAGAGAGAAGAAAGAGAGGAAGGCAGTACGTGAGTGCGGAAGGAAATAAGAGGAGAGAGAGAGAGAGAAAGGGGGGGTATTTGTTTACCTTTTTCACTTTTTGCTTTATTTCTTTTCCTTTTCCAGCTTATTAGCTGGAACACTCTAAAAACTAGTCCCTTGTAGTTAATTAAGCAGGGCTGTCTTCGTCTTTTCACAAGAAACGCTCCCAAATTTCCCGATTTGGGCACTATTCACTAACTGGTCCCGTTTTCCGGATTTTTCTCGTTTCTTTAATTTTAATGGTTCTTAGGATTCCATTAATGTTTAATTATAGTTATATGGTCAACTATAATTTTACAAGTCCATTTAACTGCTCAAAGTCACGTTTTCGGGTTTTCTCGAAAAACATGCTTTAAAGCTTCCTTAGCGTTTTTAACCCACTATATGGATCTGTTTTCTTCGGGAATTGTCCCCACATATTATTTAGGAATAATTAAGCCTTAAGAATCCATCTAGGATCCTAGTCAAGGCCATACACTTCCTATGGTTGTGTAACACACGTTTTTACATTTTGTGTTTTTACGTGTTTTCTTTTTTCTTTTGGTTTTATTTTCTTCACCAATATTCTTTAGGCATCATTAGGCCTCTAAAAATCATATTAGAATAATTTAATCACCATATTTAAGTCCATGGTATGTCAAGTACTTATGAAAGCCTGATCATAGTAGTGTTTTTTTCCCAATTGCCAGTTCCGGGGTTCGAGAGGTGCCTTGCCTTTGTCAAGCCTAGAAGGGGATTCCAAGGAAGGAGATGAGCTTGAATAAGTTATACGATGTCCTTTTCACTGGAGGTCTCATGTAGATCATTGAATCTTTGACATGGTTCCCCATTATGTTTTTTCGCCAACTAACCCCCTAAAAAACTTCCTAGCCCCCGGGTCCTCCTTAGGCAAAGGAACTCTCTCTATACACAAGCCTGAAGCGTAGAGCCAAGAGTTGAAGGGATACACTCCCGCAAAACAGTCAAGTTGAACTTGGCATTTCCTTAAAGTGTGCATAAACAAACCACACTCGAAGCAGATCGGGGGCATCCTTTCATATATGGCCCACAGAGTTGACTCAACACCTTTAAAAGAGATCCTCAAGCATCGTAAAATGGGTCGATTAACATCGATCATAACATTAACCCTCAGGAAATCGCTACCAGACTGAATGTCATCTCCTTCGAACTCTATGAAGGTTCCAAAATGATTACCAAAGCTGCGAACATAGTTCCTGCTACAGAGAAGCAGGGGGGGATCATGGATCTTGATCCATATTGGGAAGCAACTAAATTCATGTTCCATGAGGACTTTGTCTTATCGATTTACTAGAGAATCAAGATAGCACCTTCGAAAGACCAAGGCCCTTGTTTCAGCATTGCATGTACCATGTTTTACTAACACATAGTTTAGTGTCTCTATAGATATACTTTACTGGCACATTATATGTGTCTGTAAAAGCTAAACATCTTTAGTGACTCATTTATTAATGTGTCTATTGAAGTATAAAGGTGTTGCTGAGATAATCCTACGGTAGAACGAGTCAATCAACAAGAAAATGTTCATCCCTGGTGAAAGATCGAGTAAGTCCTTCGGTCGAACGAGTCTTTGAGTGAGTCCCTCAATCGGTTAAGAAAATAAAGGAGCAATGTTTACTCCCTTTGGCCATAAATATTGGGTTCAGTAAGCTCAGTCAAGTGAGCAGTGTGTTAAATCCAAAAATATAGCAATGTGGACATTAAGTCCTAAAATGTCGGAGCTGACAAAGTCATTTAGCTACATCAGACGTGAGAATCATCGTTGAACATTTCCAGGTTATCCAATGGTTTGGTAATTATCTGAAAATTAAGGGCCAAGACTTAGCAACATTCAAAAAGAAGTTAGGACCGGTTTTTAAGCAACTACAAGTAACTACAACGTCCAGAAGCAGAAATTTCAGAAACAGACTCTCTCAACGGCTCTAGAGGCTTTGCTATATAAAGAGCTATATTTCTAAGTTGCATTTGTGCTTTTCCGCTCCAATACTTCCTATATTATGGAGAAGTCACCAGGAAGAAGAGTTTTTCTGTCATTTTTAGTTAAGAAAGTTTGTGTTTTATCGATAGACTCAATCTAGGGTGTTCCTAGACTTAATACACTCATCAAAGAGCTGATCAGATAATGTGTAGGGTGAGTGAGTGAGTTCCACCGGGTAGATCATTTCTACTTAGTGGGCATTGTAAGTTGTTTTGTTTTACCAAGAAATAAAATAACTTATATTGTGTATCTATTTGAGTTCGAGTGTTTCCACATCTCTAGTGCTTCCGCATACTTAGTTCGATTGAGTCAAACCATCTCGCAGACTAACATCTTGAGTTGGTTTGAGTCAGCCCTATCGATCCTACAATTGATATCAAAGCCAGGTTTGGCTGACACACTCCATTTGAAGATAATCTATGAGATGGCAGAGTGCTCTTTGGTTTTTGACGTGGACTTTAACCTTCAGGCAAGACTCTAGTTGTTTTGCGCAGAGCCAAAATTCCACCTCCAGATCCACTCTATTAGGCCCTAGCCCATCATGAGGTGCTATAGATAACCAAGACAAACATTGCTGATGCAGGAGCATTAATAGTCTGCCTGAAGATTACTCTATTGGGGGTGCACACCCAAAAGAATTTCCAAATTCAAGGGGAACATGCAATCTTTCTACCAATGCATGGATTAAGGGGGGACTTGGACAGGTCGGTTTCAACAAAAGACTTTTTGCTCTTGTCTCTTTTTGTAGGATTGGCTCATTCGAGATTTATGACAAGAGTTTTGCTATCATCAGCAACAAGGGGGAAATTGATGGAGTATGAAGGTGTTACTGAGATAATCTTACGGTCGAATGAGTTAACCAACAAGAGAATGTCCGTCCCTGGTGAAAGATCGAGTGAGTCCTTGGGTTGAACGAGTCTTTGAGTGAGTCCTTCAATCGGTTACAAAAAAAAGAGCAATGTTTACTCCCTTTGGCCATACATATTGGGTTTAGTAAGCTTAGTTAAGTGAGCAAAGTATTAAATCCAAAAATATAGCAATATGGACATTAAAGTTCTAAAATTTCAGAACTGACAGAGTCATTTGGCTACATAAGACGTGAGAATCATCATTGAACGTTTCCAGGTCGTCCAATGGTTTGGTAATTGTCCGAAATTAAGAGCCAAAGGCTTAACAACGTTCAAAAAGAAGATAGGACCGATTTTTAAGCAACTACAAGTAACTACAACGTCCAGAAGCAGAAATTTCAGAAACAGATTCTCTCAACGGCTCCAGAGGCTTTGCTATATAAAGAGCTAGAGTTCTCAGTTGCATTTGTGCTTTCCGCCCCAATACTTCTTATATTATGGAAAATTCACCAAGAAGAAGAGGTTTTCTGTCATTTTTAGTTAAGATAGTTTGTGCGTTATCGATAGACTCAATCTAGGGTGTTCCTAGATTTAATACACTCATCAAAGAGCTGATCAGATAATGTGTAGGGTGAGTGAGTTCCACCGGGTAGATCATTTCTACTTAGTGGGCATTGTAAGTTGTTTTGTTTTACCAATAAATAAAATAACTTATATTGTGTATCTGTTTGAGTTCGATTGAGTATTTCCACATCTCTAGTGCTTCCGAATACTTAGTTCGATTGAGTCAAACCATCTCGCAGACTAACACCTTGAGTTGGTTTGAGTCAGCCCCATCGATCCTACAATGTCAATATACACCTAGTCTTTACTGGCATAAGGTCATTATTTTACTAACTTATAAAATTTTAAGTAGTATAGTACCTAAGTTATCGATATTGATAAGTCATAATCAGTCACTAAAGCCTACTAAAAGAACAAAAAAACTGGAGCGGCAAACTTGTTTACTAACTCCAAATTAGTGCTAATAGCCTCCCCTTATCATTGGCAACAAAAAAACCTTTCAGATGCCTCTACACAATAAGCGAGCAAGATATTGAACATATTATAAGGCTTGAATCCTAGAAAGAATAATGTGGATTGAAATTGGTAATGATTCTCTATGTTACCTTCAATTTTTAGATTAGGGTTTATGGTCTTCACCTATTTTTTGTTTCAACTGTACAACTGATAGGTTAGTGAATATTATTAGGGAAGGCCTATACTTGGAGCTAGAACTAGTTCCCGACATTTTCTTCGTATCTTGGACCTGTAGTTTGACTAAAAATGTCCTTGATGGAAATATTTAACATTTAAATATTAATTATACAAATCATTACTCTAGCGTAAACCTAAATCTATTATCATCATCATGTCTACCTGGCAGAAAAGGAGGTATTTGATAAAGAGTGTTGTAGAAGAATCAAGTTGGTAGAAGGTTGGCTGGATGATGCCCATGACAAGAAAATAATGTATAATTGATTATCCTTGAATTCCTTCCCTTTTCACTGAGTAATACATGTGTTAACTTGGCCAGTCTCTTTATAGTTAGCACCTAAGTACTTCTCCATGGCTATTATTTATCAATCATCGTCCTTTCTATGTATACATTTGTTGAGGATTCTTATGTCACAGAGAGTTTATGTCCTCTTCTGGATATGTCTTGTGTTGTATTATCAGTCTCAATGCTGAAGTATACTCATTATTCTCCACTTCTAATGCTCTACTAGTTTGATTGGTGACTTCAAATCACTTGATGTAGATTTAACTCCAACATCGTCTAGGAGAATCGGCAAGAGGTGTGTATGTCACTTCCTACATCTTTTCTACTCCTAATCATTACATACCCACTCCTAAGGAACAAAGTAAACAAAGGAAAAATATAAAACAATTCAATAGAAAAACTATTGTATAGGCATTATTCATTCAAGTTAGATTTACACATGTGTGTTGTTATTTCAGATGTCGATTTCATCGCTAGACTATTTTATTTTGGTTACTTCAGGTCAAGGAAAATTATATGCTCTTAGTGGATTATTCAGTGGCTGGTTCTTCAAAGAAAAAGGCTGGGAAGATAACAACGAAGTTTGTGTTTTGTATGCCTCGTTATCAGTTTTTCATGCTCTTAATGTATATTGGGTGTTTGTACTATGAGCTTTTGAAATAGACTTAATACTTGCGTGTGGTGAAGCATGGTGATTAATCTCGATTTTCTAAGATAAAGAATCAGTCTTATTAGAAGCTAAAATTGAGTTTATGGGAAAACGTTTGATGATCACTCTACATGAGATCTCAGCTTTACACTACTTGTGCCTTCCTCATGGGTATTGCTAGATATGATAGTTAAATCGACTTTCCTTTTTAATATATGAGGTGGAAGTTTCTTATTATAAAACAAGGCGCAATTTTTTAAAGTAGATACAATTTGGTTTAATCATGTCATATCCCCTTAACTTAAACTACTATGAATTACAACTCTTAGGATAGAACATCATCAATTTGGCATGATGTAATGCCCCTATTTACAATAATTACAGCGGAATATAAAATCTCTACTGGCGTTTACAGACCATCAGGTTCCAAACACCCGGCACCAAACCTCACCAATTACAACTTATAACATTACCAAGCTACGATATGAACTCGAGAAAAACAACATAAACATAACTACAAGTGAAATAGAATAACTCTCCACAATTCCTAATTCCCATCCCAATCACTCATACTCTTTGTGGTCACCTGTAGAAGCAATTTCGTACCTGCAAGATGAAACCAAGCAGCCCACCCCGTGAGGAGTGAGTCAGTTCCCTGGAATGGAACTGGTAAAATTCTCTAAAACGATAAATTAAAACATAGTTCTTCAAATAAGACAGTAACATGAAAACAAACTCTTAAAAGTAAAACAGAGAAAAAGCACTTCAAAACAATCAAGTTATAGAGAAAAGAGAACAAGGCAAAGATAGAGACAAAGAACTTTAAACCAAGTCAACCACTTAAGAAGTCACACCATATAGTTAGTAAGCATCCATTGTTCATGTTAGAACCAATTCTGGTTAAGAAGAGAAAGACACAGGTAGTCACAAAGGACTAGGAAAGAAAAGATAGATCTAAGAACCAATAACTCAAGAGTGGAATAACACCAACTGGGAGAGATGACCCCCACTGCCAGATATAAATGTCCATATGGACGAGGGATATACAGCCCCCTACTGTCAGATATAAATGTCCTTGTGGACGAGGGATATACAACCCCCTGCTGTCAGATATAAATGTCCTTGTGGACGAGGGATATACAGTCCCCTGCTGTTACCGGTGAAGACGCGCGCACGTCACAACAAAAGACTCAGCTCATGGATGAAACGGTATCCAGAGTCACAAGAAGAATTTACCAAGATTGTCCTTTTCCATGCTTCCACTAGATCACTAACTACACCAGAGCAATACCAAAACACTCAGTCCTACAGAGTGTAGAAGCGTAAACCCTAGGCAGTTAATGTCTAATGAAATAACCCAATAGAAGGAACCAAAAACCATGTAAGTTTCACTTTCAAGGCTCAGTTAGTCACATCAAGCTGAGTTAGCCACACAAACAGTTTCCTTTGAAATCCATTCAAGCTCAGTCAGCGTTTTCCAAAACATTCCATAAAGTCTGTTAGCAAAAGTATCTGAGTACGAGAAATCGTACCTGGATAATGTTGAAGAAGTTTTAGTCAACTTGCGCAAACAATCAACAGTACTCTGAAGAATTGAAACACCCCTAATAATTAAAACACATGAAATCATGAATATGTGGGGTATGCTAAATAAATCGGCCACATTTTTATAAACTTGGGTGCTCATTGGTTTGACGTTGTTTAATACTACCGAGTGAAAGTAAAATTATTTCAGGTTGGGGTATTAGTACACGATACAAGTGTAACGTGTTTTACAAACTAAAGTAAATTGGGTTCTCGTTGACAAATAACATGGGTACTAAATAACATATCTTACCAGGGTATAATATATAAACCTGTACGAGTAACCTTATAGAATAACGGCTTGTACTCACCGGATTATACTCTATGATATAGATAACAAATTGATTATTGGTATACTACTAAATTCCATTATAAACATATAATGGAAACAACGTCAGTTAGTAACATTCCTAGGACTCTGCTAGGTCCGTTAAGTAAAAATATAAGTCACCCGACCTTGTACTATACCGGTTCGATTATAAGAGAAAATAAACAAGAATAAACCCACTGTAGCTCTTTCATTTCCCCTATGGAAATTAATTCCCTGGAGTGCAACTGTCACCCCTGTTCTTCTCGCATTGTTAAGCCAGATTGAGAAACCCACCCAGGTTTGCACCTCTCTCATTGTCTCATGCCTCGTGCGAATCTAGAGTCAAAGAAACAGTCAGTCAGCTGCCTTCTTCCACGTTTGCAAGACCCCTTCTTCTTCCAATACGTTATTCAAGTTCCCAGGAGGTCTCTGTTGCAGTGTTCATTTAACACCACCAAACTCCCTTCTTCCTCGATTGTCTATGGGTTACGCAAGCCCAGAGTTGGACCTGGGAGTTTCCTCAACCTCGAGCGTTGGTGAGTCCCTCCTCCTGCATTCCCTCTGTGCTTTCGAAAGTCCCCGTGTCCTCGGTTATAGCCGCGTCTCCATTGATTCGTAATACCTCACTCACTCATCTGAAACTGAAACTTTCCATTCCTTTCCGTGCATGCACCTGGAGTGATTCGTGAACGGTCAGCTTCTGGTAATTTCGAGACTTCCTTGGCGATTTAATCTACTTCTTGTCTCCATCGAACTCAAGCGCTATGGATCCGTCATTTGCATGTCTGAATCTGGGAGCTTTTACCCATCCTGTGGATCTGAAACACCACGAACTCAACAAGCTAGGTAATGTTACCCGGCTGTTCTGGTGTTTTAACTTCTGTTCATTTCTACTCCTTGCTCAGTCTTGTCCGAAAGTTGTACTTAATCCCTTTGATCCCCTGCATGTCTCACGCAAGCATTTTACATGCGCCTCTACTGGTGGGATCTCGGGAAGTCCGGGAACAAAAGAGCCCGCTCCACTCTTGAGAAAGTCTGGCGCAAGGTAATGCCCTTGACTAGTCACTCCCATACTCTGTTCCTCCTGCTGATTCTGTCCGCAAGACAACCCTTGCTCAAGTGCCCCTGATTTTTCTTCTGCATGCATGTACGTCTCTGGGTAACGGCCTCAAGGTGTGGCCAGGGCCCAAGAAACCCATTCCAAAACTACCCGGAAAACAAAAAACGGTTTTGAGGTGAGGCCACACCCTGGTACGACCTATTTACCTTCTTTCTGTTATCGATTCTAAGCACTACCAGATACACCCACTAACTCGAAGTTTTTTTTTTTCTTTCCTCTTGTGTATCCCGGTTGTAGAGCAAAGTTTCTGTGCTAAACCGCCCACCAAAAATCTGAAAGAAACCCAAGGAGTAGCCCCTCCTGAGTAAGGTAAACAGTATATCAAATCTTACTAACTGATGCTCAATTGTGCAATCTGAAACGAGCAACGAACTGACCAGGGCAATTGCCTCTGTCTAGGTGCAAAGATAGACCCAAGGAGTTTCAAGAGCTGCCCAGGAAAAACAACCTCAAAACCTTAAGGTTGTAACTTAAACTCCACTCTAAAATTGAGTTCAATCTGGTACTAAGATTGTGTTTGAATGTGTTCTGATAAATCTGTAATAGTGAAATGACTAAATGAGGGTCTGAACATAGTTTTGAATAAGCTAAAAAGGCTGCTTTAAAGTTACCGAAACCAGCTGGAAAGATCTATTGGTATTAAACTAGAAAATTAACACAGAAAAATCTGGTGTTTCAGCTCCTGTAGTAACAGCAGAGAAATTAGTGTATTTGGGGTTTCCTAGTGTCGAATATGGATGGAAATTGCTCTAGAATAATAGCTAGCAAGTTCTGATGTATGGGGTAAGTAAGGTGCTGGTTACTTCTGGGCAAAACCATCAGTTAAAGGGTTCAGAAATTCTGTATAAGTAGTTAACGAAAAACTGGTGCAGAAACATGGGTTTAAATCCTGCAACCCTCACCTGTACATAACCGGATCTCTGAAGCAATCCAAAGGGGTATATAGGATTAGTAATTAATCTAAAGACTCACCAACACATCTACCTAAGTAGTAAGTAATCTGGAACATTGGAAAGAAAACAGTTAACACCTTAAGAATAGGGAGAAGGAGTAGTAGAATGCAGAAACTTTTTCCATGTGTTTCTGCAATTCACGTTCTGTATAAGAGGGGTTGGGTCGAGTTATTAGGGTCTTTTTGGGGTGGAGTACAAGTTCAGGATCATGCTAAACACACGTAATCAATTAGGTAAGTGCTTTGGAATGGGATCGGGAGACAGACTGATAACAAGCGGAAAAAGAAAACTGATTCGCTTAAAAGTTCAAACCTGTTGAGTTTTCTGATGAATGGGGGTGTTGTTGTTCAGGAAGTATTAGACTAATAGGTTGTGGGAAAACCCTTTGATTAGTTTAGGAAACAACGTACTAAAGGCATCACTAAAAGAGGGAACTCGACTGATATATACATTTAGAAGATTAGGAATTAGTTGAACACACTGAAAGAAGAAATGAGATGGAAAGATTAAACCAATTCCAAGCTTTCTGTTGCGATTCCCTGGAGACATTCCAGTCTGTATAATGAAATTTTAGGTGGTCTTAGGAAGTCTGAAAATCTGGCATATGTTCATGCTGTAACCTTGGGTAAGCTACTGGGAAATTATAACCGAGAGGGACATTGCGTTTTTGCAAGAAAATTTGGCATAGGCATTAACTGTGAAACCGCATTAAACACACTGACTAGGTGATGTGATACTCTTGGCTAGTGAAGACGTGTTTAAAATGTCTTAGGAGGTTGGGAATATTAAATCTGTCATGTCGATATTTAGTAGGCTGCACAACAAGTTTTTAAGAAGTTTAAACCTGCATGAAAAACGACCACTAAGGTGCTAACAACCACTAGTGCAGAAATGAGTTTAAGGTCTGCAGCTTATACCCTTCTTTGCAACAGAAACACAGAAACAGATTAGAGGTTGTCTTGGCAAGTGAGTGAACCTAAAACTTTGCTACCACACTCGCCTAAGAAGTAAACTGTCTGGTAAAGATTGGAGAAACCCGTAGCACCCTTAAAGGAGTAGCAGAAGTAGGATAATGCAGAAACAAAAGAAAATCAAATCCTAGTGTTACAGTGTCGGTTTCAGGTGAATGGGAATTCAGTAGTAGTAATGACGGAATTTTGGGTTTTGCTTTGGGTTAAAATTATTGATAAAACACTGAACTACCTATGTAAACAATAAGGGATGAGTTAAAAGCCGGAGTAATGAATAACAAGGGGGAATAGGAGAAAAGATACCCGGTAAAAAGGTTGCAGTTTTTCAGCAGTTTTCAGTTCTGTATTGAGAACTTCCAGTAGTGGCAACAGTCTTGTTTGTGTTGTGGTTGAGTTCAAAACCTCCCTAATACTCCTAGTTACCTGGGCAGAAACCTTAGGTGGAGATAGAGGACAGATTAACGAACAGAAAGGGGAAACTAAGGGAGAAATACATGGATTAGTGGTGCAGTCTTTGTATAGTTCTTTCGGTTTCAGTATAAATAGTTCAGAAGTGTTAGGAGGGGTGTGTGAGTAGTACAATGAACCGAAAACATATCTAACCCACTTAAGTAAGTCTACGAATATTTAGGGAGAGGTTAAGAGGCGGATCAATAACCAAACAGAAAGACATAGATCCTTGCTTTAGATTTCCGTTATAAATGGCTTCTGTGTAACTGGTTTCGAAAACAGTAGGAGTGCTGTGGTGGCCTAGGTACGAACCCAACACGTTATCAAAGGGTATTAAGTTGGCAAACTCATTGGAGAACCTAGGGATCAATTAACCACTGATAAAAAGAAAGAATGATGAAGAATTGATACAGTTTCCGGTTTCAGTTTGTTAGCTGCTGTGCTGTGTGGTTGGGTACAGAAGTTAGGAGAGTATTTTAGGGGGATAGTCTTGAGCCTAGGACATTGTTAACACCCTTAGCTAGTTGAGTAAGTACTGTGGGAAGAAGGGAACACCGGTTGAACTGAACAGATCCAAGAACCAAGGAAGAATATGTACAATATTGCTTCAGATTTCATTAAAATTGTAGTTCTGTATAACTAATTTACATGGGGTTATGAGCGTGAGGTGAGATTGATAATGAACCCAAAATCCTCCTAATACATCTAGCTAAACGTACAAAACAACGTGGGAAGTTTGGACTCCATTAGATACATTAAAAGTGTGACAAGATAAGGTTATATGCGAGAACCATACTTCAGTTTTTGGAAACCTTGTGTCTCGGTACAAGTAAGTTATAGACATATTTTAGGAGTTATTGTGCTGATAATGAACTGAAAGCATAGCTACTCAGACAAGTATGGAATATGCCCTAGACCAATAAAGGTTCCACCTTAGATAAACTTGTTACATGTTAGGGCTTATACTACCCTAAAGCATTAGCTAGAGCAAAACATTAAGTTAACGTGTGAGGTGACAATGTAAACGTACTAGGAGTAAGATAAACCTAAGGTTAATACTTGGAAGTTCTAAGGGTTACTATAAACGGAGCATCTAATGATTCACCTAGGGAATTGCACAGGCTAGCATGAAATAAGCTAGGACAATGCCACAACGGTTGTGCATAAAATCATAAACTGATATGTTGTCTTAATTAACGTTAGGGCCGTAAAGGACGCCAACTGGGACTCTGTGTGTGAGACAACTCTTGCTTCTGATCAAGGTATGGACATGTGTGGTTCGTATGTTGCCGTGTTACACGGCTTGTTTGCTTTGTGTGCTGTGTGCTTTGTGTGAAAATGACATAAGATCAAAGCATGAAATTGGATTGCTTGTTTATCACGTTGGATGATTTCTATATCATTGTTGAATATATCATTGCGCGCACACAGTAGTTTAGTCCCTTTCACGTTATGGAACTTTGAGATGAGACTCAACGAACTATGTAAACAAAGAAACTATACAAAGGGAAAACTATACGAGAACTACTACGAATTATGAAAATAAAGAAAACGCTATAAGGGGAACTCCTCTCTAAACCCTTGAGGACTACCATGACACCCACTATGGTGTCTATTTATCAATGTTAATGAAGAGCAAGTCTCCTTTGGTGAGACATGACGAACCACGTAAACAAAACAAAAGAACTATACAAAGAGACGAATCCTCTCTAACTTTAGAGGACCGCTAATGACACCCACTATGGTGTCGAGAATATAATGATAATGAAACGAAGAGTATCAACTGTGAAACATGAGAATAACCCGGGAAGACAACATCTCGGGCCGCGCGGTATTGTATGTATATTCGGGAGTTGGTATCTGCATCAGATCCTTCGACCGACCATTGTGGAGCACATCTTGGGGTCTAAAAGACGAACCCTCTTTCTCGACGAATGACGCCGGGATTGGAAGATTGGCAATTTGGGAAGCATGACCTGGGGTCAAGAGATGACCCCTCTGTCTCGACCTGACGTCGGGATTGGAGGATCAGCTAATTGAAGAGCATAAACTGGGGTCTAAAAGACGCACCCTCTTTCTCGACGTACGACGCCGGGAATGGAGTTATGAACTAAAGTATGAACTAAGGTATGAACTAAGGTATGAACAAAGGTATGAACTAAGGAGGAGACGTCCTCCAACGTGCGGTAACAGAAGGATACACCGTTAATCTATGAGAAACAGGGAAAGATGAGCACCCATACTATATGGTCACGGGATCTAAACTATATCCCTAGACCGGGTGCAAGGAAAGAGAATGAAAATACACATTATGAAAACAAGGAAAGAGAATGAAAATACACATTATGAAAGCAAGGAAAGAGAATGAAAATACACATCATGAAAACAAGGAAAGAGAATGAAAATACACATTATGAAAGCAAGGAAAGAGAATGAGAATACACATTATGGAAACAAGGAAAAGAAATGAAAACACACCACGCTTATATGATCCCGCTGTGAGGATCATCATCACTTGTATTCTATGGCACACTCTATTTGTGATTGTGATGATGTGCTTGTGGCTGTCTCTGTGCTCAGCGTGTTGTGAATTGGTGTGTTGCCATTTCATGTTGTGTGTTACTGCTTATTCATGGCATGTAAATTGGACTTAATAATATTCGACCAAGTAGTCGTGTAGCCCGGTAACATGCGGGCTTCACACGTTCATACTCGGCATAGTTTTGCTGAGTCCTTTATTTTTACAGGTGATCATCTGGATCGCGACGGAGCGTAGGCAGGGTGACTACCATGGGGGTAGTCCACCGGGGCACAACCTTTAAGTTTGTAGTAGCACATGTAATATGGGTTGATACTAAACCCGAGATGTAATTCTTAGTTTATGATTTGGTATTCTTGTTGTAGACACTCGGTATTCAGATTTGTATCTTATATTGTATAAAAGTTTTGGTTGAGGGATGTTCCAGTCATGCAGACCGTAGCTTAGTATTGGTAGTGTGGTCTGTCAACCACGTGGGTGGTTGGCATCTGTAGCACCCGAAAGATATCGAGAATCCGCTGCTTAGTTATCATGCAATATGACCGGAGTTGGTTTTGTACTGTTGAATGTTTATTCGGGGGTGTTACAGAAAGTGGTATCAGAGCGTAGTTGCGCTCTGATGACTGGAACAGGAAGTACCGAGTTTAGGAATTCTGATAATGAGTTATGGGTTGGGGTAGTACGTGAGGCGCGTTAGTTAGGATTCTTCCCAAATGACTACCGGATGCCTTACAGACATTTACACCCAACCTCCCCTCCCTTAATTTTTCCTTAAACCCAGAGAAAGAACGCCAGAGAGGAAGAAAGCCTCCTCATACTCGGGAAAACCCGATCTGGCATCTACTTAATGTCATACAATCAACCCGTGAAGAAAAGACTATATTGTACAGTAGACGTTTGCCAAAAGGATAATACCCGTAGAGGGACCAATTTTTAGCGACAACTTGGGTCGACATGCTTAGCAGTCGATAGGACCCTACCTCAAAAAAAAAAAAAAAAAGGGGGGGGCAAAATACCCTAAAATTTATGCAATAAATAAAGCTTAATTAAATAGTTAATCAAGCCAAGGACGGGGTTGAGATAAGTTACTCAGTTCACACACACTTGAGAGGTTAATGTTAGAAAGACCTCTCATAAAAACAATGAAATGAGAGAATATAATTCGAGTCGTAATTACACCATAAAATTGGTACGACCGATAACGCTGAATAAAGCATGACACAATTTTATACACTAAAACCTAATATTTCGGGATTCAATAAAGTCCCTGCTTCTTCTTTATATTTAATTATTCTTCTACATTCCCCCACCTCAAACAAATGAGACCGGTGACCATTTCTGGGTTTCCCTCCTGCTTCTATCACCGGTGAACAAGGAACATATATACACGCTTATCAATGTCTCCTTCACACTCTTCTGGTTCGAATTGTTTTATACCTTTGGAACCTGGCAAACGTCCCACGAAGGACAAACGTTGCTTATCATTCTTCTACCCTACAACACTATAATAGCACACCTTTGGAATGGACAACAAGTATTACAAATATCTAATCGTTAGTTCAGTGTGTGGCATATATGCCCATTTAACCACCATCACCATACCCAACTCGAGTTAACAATACGGCCTAACGAATCGAAAAACGATATGGAGACCACAGTGATAATAAATCTGGGGCACCTACCACTTGTTTAGGCTAGATTATTTCAAGTAAGAGAAACACACAAGGATTGATAAACAGAAAGAATCCACAGGGGAAAAGGAGTAAAGTTAACCCAGATAAATGTGAGCCTAGACGGCCAACACAAAAAAAAAAAAAAAAAATCAGACAAATACCTATGAGGAGAAAATATCCGGTGGAAACCAAACATTTATGAACAACTGGGTATCGAGATTTGGAAATCTTGAACAAAAACATTAAAGGACGTAATGGAGAGATTAATTGATGGGCTAAGATAAGTAAACAATCATTTTGTAAATTCAATATTAACTGGTAGGTGTGAAGAAATCATAATAATATTAAGAATTGGGGAGTATACCATAGTATACCCAATTAACTAGCACCAAGGGGATAAAATGCACGTACCAGTATGTCACTAAACTTGTTGAAACACTCATACGGGAAACTACCTATAAATCAAGAGGTTTAAAACCCACGAGTATATATGTATTAATATACAGTTAGAAAATTTGAACAATCCATCTAAAGGCTTAGATGGTGACACTAATCAATAAATTGGTTGCCAGAGGACTGGAAACGAGTGGGATAAGAATTCAAATGTGAATAATTGTTTGACCGTCTAAATCGGACGTGCAAAGTCGAACTTGACCCTGGCCAGGTCAAGGGACACTACGCACAAATTGGGGGAAAAGGGTAATCCAACACTTACGCTGATCACGTCAGTGTGGGATAGTTCCCGAAACCCCCTACAAGAGGACACATGAACTACAAATAAGTGGAAAATATTACAAGTCAAGAATACCAGAATACGAGGGTAGAATACATTGGTACATTACTCAAAGGAACTTCGAGGTTACAAATATGTAAACACTTAAAATGATGTGATGTAACTATTAACCTAAAAGTTACCACATAAGAAAATATACTATCGCAATCAATTGCAACACGTAACCAGTAATAGTCAATTATTTTAATTCCTACGAACAATGGATGATAAGGGAACTAAACACCCTATGCTGCACATAATCATAATCGGTAATACATACCAAACATGTTGTTGTAACAATGACACGTCAAAAACTAAGAACTAAAAACGTTACTATAGAACGTACATGAATTAAAACCAAGAGGTCAGCGAGGAGGAACAATTCAAATGCTTAAAAGCGCACCAAAAACATGAACCTCCGACCTCCAGAGTAACTGGATACACAAACTAAAATCCACCGAGATTATGTATAAATCAAAATACCCAATGTCGGTCAAGAGACTTTTACTCCTATACTATTAAGTCATGCACCACCTAGAGAGGTATAGAGAGGGAAAACTAAACCTGAAAGTAATCAGAGTCGCACAGCAGAAGCTGGTGGACCCTATTTCATATCTTCAAGTCGAATAACAAGTGACATACCAGCCAATATCTTAGACCCAAAGAGGCTGAACCTGAACCTTTTGTAGATCGGTACGAATACCGATAAAGGCCTTTTGATACAGGAACCAAGCCATTAGCATGGTTAAGACCTTTGGTGGAATTATAGTGAGAGCTACATTGCATGGAAACTGGAATGCTTCATGAGATTAAAACATCTTGAACTAACGCTCAAGGATGATATAGTGGGGATTACGTGGGCGTAATCCATTTCTAAGGGGGGTAGGCGCATTTGCGTTTGCTGTGTTGTTGTTCGTTTGGTGTGTTGTTTTTGTGATACTATGCATTGTTTGAACGGTGTTGGATTGTATTTGGATGTGTTGTGAGATACCCGGGTTATGAATTAATGACTTGTTTTCTTGGTTACGTATGAGTACAATATATAAATATTACTGGTACATTGGAATATTATTGAGAACGTGGTGAAGCCACAGATGTGGCATGTTATTGAGAACTTGGTGAAGCCACAAATGTGGATGTGGCGTGGTACTTATAAACACAGATGGTGAAATTGAACTATGAATTTTGCGGGACGTGATCCCTTGGCTAGTGATAACGAATTCAGGACTTGATCCCTGTGAGTGGCTAAAACACGAACATTAATTAACGAGACAAGACTTCGGGTCGAAGTCCCTTTAAGGGGGGTAGGTTGAAACACCCCTAATAATTAAAACACATGAAATCATGAATATGTGGGGTATGCTAAATAAATCGGCCACATTTTTATAAACTTGGGTGCTCATTGGTTTGACGTTGTTTAATACTACCGAGTGAAAGTAAAATTATTTCAGGTTGGGGTATTAGTACACGATACAAGTGTAACGTGTTTTACAAACTAAAGTAAATTGGGTTCTCGTTGACAAATAACGTGGGTACTAAATAACATATCTTACCAGGGTATAATATATAAACCTGTACGAGTAACCTTATAGAATAACGGCTTGTACTCACCGGATTATACTCTATGATATAGATAACAAATTGATTATTGGTATACTACTAAATTCCATTATAAACATATAATGGAAACAACGTCAGTTAGTAACATTCCTAGGACTCTGCTAGGTCCGTTAAGTAAAAATATAAGTCACACGACCTTGTACTATACCGGTTCGATTATAAGAGAAATAAACAAGAATAAACCCACTGTAGCTCTTTCATTTCCCCTATGGAAATTAATTCCCTGGAGTGCAACTGTCACCCCTGTTCTTCTCGCATTGTTAAGCCAGATTGAGAAACCCCCCAGGTTTGCACCTCTCTCATTGTCTCATGCCTCGTGCGAATCTAGAGTCAAAGAAACAGTCAGTCAGCTGCCTTCTTCCACGTTTGCAAGACCCCTTCTTCTTCCAATACGTTTTCAAGTTCCCAGGAGGTCTCGTTGCAGTGTTCATTTAACACCACCAAACTCCCTTCTTCCTCGATTGTCTATGGGTTACGCAAGCCCAGAGTTGGACCTGGGGTTTCCTCAACCTCGAGCGTTGGTGAGTCCCTCCTCCTGCATTCCCTCTGTGTTCTTCGAAAGTCCCCGTGTCCTCGGTTATAGCCGCGTCTCCATTGATTCGTAATACCTCACTCACTCATCTGAACTGAAAAACTTTCCATTCCTTTCCGTGCATGCACCTGGAGTGATTCGTGAACGGTCAGCTTCTGGTAATTCGAGACTTCCTTGGCGATTTAATCTACTTTCTTGTCTCCATCGAACTCAAGCGCTATGGATCCGTCATTTGCATGTCTGAATCTGGGAGCTTTTACCCATCCTGTGGATCTGAAACACCACGAACTCAACAAGCTAGGTAATGTTACCCGGCTGTTCTGGTGTTTTAACTTCTGTTCATTTCTACTCCTTGCTCAGTCTTGTCCGAAAGTTGTACTTAATCCCTTTGATCCCCTGCATGTCTCACGCAAGCATTTTACATGCGCCTCTACTGGTGGGATCTCGGGAAGTCCGGGAACAAAAGAGCCCGCTCCACTCTTGAGAAAGTCTGGCGCAAGGTAATGCCCTTGACTAGTCACTCCCATACTCTGTTCCTCTGCTGATTCTGTCCGCAAGACAACCCTTGCTCAAGTGCCCCTGATTTTTCTTCTCATGCATGTACGTCTCTGGGTACGGCCTCAAGGTGTGGCCAGGGCCCAAGAAACCCATTCCAAAACTACCCGGAAAACAAAAAACGGTTTTGAGGTGAGGCCACACCCTGGTACGACCTATTTACCTTCTTTCTGTTATCGATTCTAAGCACTACCAATACACCCACTAACTCGAAGTTTTTTTTTTTCTTTCCTCTTGTGTATCCCGGTTGTAGAGCAAAGTTTCTGTGCTAAACCGCCCACCAAAAATCTGAAAGAAACCCAAGGAGTAGCCCCTCCTGAGTAGGTAAACAGTATATCAAATCTTACTAACTGATGCTCAATTGTGCAATCTGAAACGAGCAACGAACTGACCAGGGCAATTGCCTCTGTCTAGGTGCAAAGATAGACCCAAGGAGTTTCAAGAGCTGCCCAGGAAAAACAACCTCAAAACCTTAAGGTTGTAACTTAAACTCCACTCTAAAATTGAGTTCAATCTGGTACTAAGATTGTGTTTGAATGTGTTCTGATAAATCTGTAATAGTGAAATGACTAAATGAGGGTCTGAACATAGTTTTGAATAAGCTAAAAAGGCTGCTTTAAAGTTACCGAAACCAGCTGGAAAGATCTATTGGTATTAAACTAGAAAATTAACACAGAAAAATCTGGTGTTTCAGCTCCTGTAGTAACAGCAGAGAAATTAGTGTATTTGGGGTTTCCTAGTGTCGAATATGGATGGAAATTGCTCTAGAATAATAGCTAGCAAGTTCTGATGTATGGGGTAAGTAAGGTGCTGGTTACTTCTGGGCAAAACCATCAGTTAAAGGGTTCAGAAATTCTGTATAAGTAGTTAACGAAAAACTGGTGCAGAAACATGGGTTTAAATCCTGCAACCCTCACCTGTACATAACCGGATCTCTGAAGCAATCCAAAGGGTATATAGGATTAGTAATTAATCTAAAGACTCACCAACACATCTACCTAAGTAGTAAGTAATCTGGAACATTGGAAAGAAAACAGTTAACACCTTAAGAATAGGGAGAAGGAGTAGTAGAATGCAGAAACTTTTTCCATGTGTTTCTGCAATTCACGTTCGTATAAGAGGGTTGGGTCGAGTTATTAGGGTCTTTTTGGGGTGGAGTACAAGTTCAGGATCATGCTAAACACACGTAATCAATTAGGTAAGTGCTTTGGAATGGGATCGGGAGACAGACTGATAACAAGCGGAAAAAGAAAACTGATTCGCTTAAAAGTTCAAACCTGTTGAGTTTTCTGATGAATGGGGGTGTTGTTGTTCAGGAAGTATTAGACTAATAGGTTGTGGGAAACCCTTTGATTAGTTTAGGAAACAACGTACTAAAGGCATCACTAAAAGAGGGAACTCGACTGATATATACATTTAGAAGATTAGGAATTAGTTGAACACACTGAAAGAAGAAATGAGATGGAAAGATTAAACCAATTCCAAGCTTTCTGTTGCGATTCCCTGGAGACATTCCAGTCTGTATAATGAAATTTTAGGTGGTCTTAGGAAGTCTGAAAATCTGGCATATGTTCATGCTGTAACCTTGGGTAAGCTACTGGGAAATTATAACCGAGAGGGACATTGCGTTTTTGCAAGAAAATTTGGCATAGGCATTAACTGTGAAACCGCATTAAACACTGACTAGGTGATGTGATACTCTTGGCTAGTGAAGACGTGTTTAAAATGTCTTAGGAGGTTGGGAATATTAAATCTGTCATGTCGATATTTAGTAGGCTGCACAACAAGTTTTTAAGAAGTTTAAACCTGCATGAAAAACGACCACTAAGGTGCTAACAACCACTAGTGCAGAAATGAGTTTAAGGTCTGCAGCTTATACCCTTCTTTGCAACAGAAACACAGAAACAGATTAGAGGTTGTCTTGGCAAGTGAGTGAACCTAAAACTTTGCTACCACACTCGCCTAAGAAGTAAACTGTCTGGTAAAGATTGGAGAAACCCGTAGCACCCTTAAAGGAGTAGCAGAAGTAGGATAATGCAGAAACAAAAGAAAATCAAATCCTAGTGTTACAGTGTCGGTTTCAGGTGAATGGGAATTCAGTAGTAGTAATGACGGAATTTTGGGTTTTGCTTTGGGTTAAAATTATTGATAAAACACTGAACTACCTATGTAAACAATAAGGGATGAGTTAAAAGCCGGAGTAATGAATAACAAGGGGGAATAGGAGAAAAGATACCCGGTAAAAAGGTTGCAGTTTTTCAGCAGTTTTCAGTTCTGTATTGAGAACTTCCAGTAGTGGCAACAGTCTTGTTTGTGTTGTGGTTGAGTTCAAAACCTCCCTAATACTCCTAGTTACCTGGGCAGAAACCTTAGGTGGAGATAGAGGACAGATTAACGAACAGAAAGGGGAAACTAAGGGAGAAATACATGGATTAGTGGTGCAGTCTTTGTATAGTTCTTTCGGTTTCAGTATAAATAGTTCAGAAGTGTTAGGAGGGGTGTGTGAGTAGTACAATGAACCGAAAACATATCTAACCCACTTAAGTAAGTCTACGAATATTTAGGGAGAGGTTAAGAGGCGGATCAATAACCAAACAGAAAGACATAGATCCTTGCTTTAGATTTCCGTTATAAATGGCTTCTGTGTAACTGGTTTCGAAAACAGTAGGAGTGCTGTGGTGGCCTAGGTACGAACCCAACACGTTATCAAAGAGGTATTAAGTTGGCAAACTCATTGGAGAACCTAGGGATCAATTAACCACTGATAAAAAGAAAGAATGATGAAGAATTGATACAGTTCCGGTTTCAGTTTGTTAGCTGCTGTGCTGTGTGGTTGGGTACAGAAGTTAGGAGAGTATTTTAGGGGGATAGTCTTGAGCCTAGGACATTGTTAACACCCTTAGCTAGTTGAGTAAGTACTGTGGGAAGAAGGGAACACCGGTTGAACTGAACAGATCCAAGAACCAAGGAAGAATATGTACAATATTGCTTCAGATTTCATTAAAATTGTAGTTCTGTATAACTAATTTACATGGGGTTATGAGCGTGAGGTGAGATTGATAATGAACCCAAAATCCTCCTAATACATCTAGCTAAACGTACAAAACAACGTGGGAAGTTTGGACTCCATTAGATACATTAAAAGTGTGACAAGATAAGGTTATATGCGAGAACCATACTTCAGTTTTTGGAAACCTTGTGTCTCGGTACAAGTAAGTTATAGACATATTTTAGGAGTTATTGTGCTGATAATGAACTGAAAGCATAGCTACTCAGACAAGTATGGAATATGCCCTAGACCAATAAAGGTTCCACCTTAGATAAACTTGTTACATGTTAGGGCTTATACTACCCTAAAGCATTAGCTAGAGCAAAACATTAAGTTAACGTGTGAGGTGACAATGTAAACGTACTAGGAGTAAGATAAACCTAAGGTTAATACTTGGAAGTTCTAAGGGTTACTATAAACGGAGCATCTAATGATTCACCTAGGGAATTGCACAGGCTAGCATGAAATAAGCTAGGACAATGCCACAACGGTTGTGCATAAAATCATAAACTGATATGTTGTCTTAATTAACGTTAGGGCCGTAAAGGACGCCAACTGGGACTCTGTGTGTGAGACAACTCTTGCTTCTGATCAAGGTATGGACATGTGTGGTTCGTATGTTGCCGTGTTACACGGCTTGTTTGCTTTGTGCTGTGTGCTTTGTGTGAAAATGACATAAGATCAAAGCATGAAATTGGATTGCTTGTTTATCACGTTGGATGATTTCTATATCATTGTTGAATATATCATTGCGCGCACACAGTAGTTTAGTCCCTTTCACGTTATGGAACTTTGAGATGAGACTCAACGAACTATGTAAACAAAGAAACTATACAAAGGGAAAACTATACGAGAACTACTACGAATTATGAAAATAAAGAAAACGCTATAAGGGGAACTCCTCTCTAAACCCTTGAGGACTACCATGACACCCACTATGGTGTCTATTTATCAATGTTAATGAAGAGCAAGTCTCCTTTGTGAGACATGACGAACCACGTAAACAAAACAAAAGAACTATACAAAGAGACGAATCCTCTCTAACTTTAGAGGACCGCTAATGACACCCACTATGGTGTCGAGAATATAATGATAATGAAACGAAGAGTATCAACTGTGAAACATGAGAATAACCCGGGAAGACAACATCTCGGGCCGCGCGGTATTGTATGTATATTCGGGATTGGTATCTGCATCAGATCCTTCGACCGACCTTGTGGAGCACATCTTGGGGTCTAAAAGACGAACCCTCTTTCTCGACGAATGACGCCGGGATTGGAAGATTGGCAATTTGGGAAGCATGACCTGGGGTCAAGAGATGACCCCTCTGTCTCGACCTGACGTCGGGATTGGAGGATCAGCTAATTGAAGAGCATAAACTGGGGTCTAAAAGACGCACCCTCTTTCTCGACGTACGACGCCGGGAATGGAGTTATGAACTAAAGTATGAACTAAGGTATGAACTAAGGTATGAACAAAGGTATGAACTAAGGAGGAGACGTCCTCCAACGTGCGGTAACAGAAGGATACACCGTTAATCTATGAGAAACAGGGAAAGATGAGCACCCATACTATATGGTCACGGGATCTAAACTATATCCCTAGACCGGGTGCAAGGAAAGAGAATGAAAATACACATTATGAAAACAAGGAAAGAGAATGAAAATACACATTATGAAAGCAAGGAAAGAGAATGAAAATACACATCATGAAAACAAGGAAAGAGAATGAAAATACACATTATGAAAGCAAGGAAAGAGAATGAGAATAACATTATGGAAACAAGGAAAAGAAATGAAAAACACACCACGCTTATATGATCCCGCTGTGAGGATCATCATCACTTGTATTCTATGGCACACTCTATTTGTGATTGTGATGATGTGCTTGTGGCTGCTCTGTGCTCAGCGTTGTGAATTGGTGTGTGTTGCCATTTCATGTTGTGTGTTACTGCTTATTCATGGCATGTAAATTGGACTTAATAATATTCGACCAAGTAGTCGTGTAGCCCGGTAACATGCGGGCTTCACACGTTCATACTCGGCATAGTTTTGCTGAGTCCTTTATTTACAGGTGATCATCTGGATCGCGACGGAGCGTAGGCAGGGTGACTACCTGGGGGTAGTCCACCGGGGCACAACCTTTAAGTTTGTAGTAGCACATGAATATATGGGTTGATACTAAACCCGAGATGTAATTCTTAGTTTATGATTTGGTATTCTTGTTGTAGACACTCGGTATTCAGATTTGTATCTTATATTGTATAAAAGTTTTGGTTGAGGGATGTTCCAGTCATGCAGACCGTAGCTTAGTATTGGTAGTGTGGTCTGTCAACCACGTGGGGTGGTTGGCATCTGTAGCACCCGAAAGATATCGAGAATCCGCTGCTTAGTTATCATGCAATATGACCGGAGTTGGTTTTGTACTGTTGAATGTTTATTCGGGGGGTTTTGTTACAAGAATATTAAAGGTAGTCTATCATCAATCACTTGTAGCCTACGTTAAGCTTAATAAAACTCCTCACTCTTATTCTAAGTCACAATTAAATTTACGTAAACCTTCGACTTATCTTATTAGAATGTCAATAATAACTCTTAAGCTCAATACCCATACTCTTAATTTAGAATAACGTCGTATCATGACCCATGATAGGTTTTGTCTTAGAATACTATATTATTATCTCACAATGTAACGATTATTCATTCTTATCAACATCTACTAGCTAACCTATTATGATTAACTCTTCCCCTTAACTTAATTAAGATCTACAACCTGTATATTGGAATATTATTGTTGTAGATGCATTTCATTATAACTTAATTGATCTTAGAATTCAGAGACAACTACTAGACTCAATTATTTTATCTTTACTTTAGAATACTTAATATTATAACCATTTAATAATCTTTGTCTTAAGATGTTCAATTACTTTTCATCCTGAAACAACTATATTTTAATTAACTCAAACCCTTCCAACTCTTATACTTAGTATTCGCAAAGTATATTATTCGCTTAATTAGTACCTATATATAAGGTGTCTTAACAAACCCTTTTTATGTATCCTTACTTACATTTTAATTCCAAATATTCAATTTTACACACATTCGCTCTATAGACTATGTATAATCCTTTTGTACTAAATTTTAATAAACTATGTCTCAAATACATTTATATTGTTACAAAAACCAAAGATTTCAAAGAATAACTAATAATTAATTCCCTTTATTATGTTTTAGGATAAGTATTATATCTTAACACAATGGGAAAATTTAACTAAGAAGTAAATTCTCATTCATAAGAGAAATTGTTCCAATTATCTAATAAGATCATCTATTCTGAAAAATCCTCGAACCTTAATTCAAATGACATTTTAATATTTTTTAGTGTCATAAGGTAACCCATATAATCTCTTACGTTCACTTTAGTTCATCTAATTAAAGGTTCAAGGTTTTAAGTACCTAATTCCTACTTACAAACCTCTTATAAGTTCCAACTAATAAATAGATCCTTATTTATAAACTCTCATTCCGCATTTTGGAACTAATGTTATAAATGTATTTTATATGGCTCAACCAATTCTAAGAACTCAAGATTATATTTAGACCAACTCCCTTGTCATATTTAACATAGTTTTATATCTTAACCCCTTTTAATGATTTTACCTTAAAACATTAAGTTATTACTCACTATTATAAATATTACGAAATGATTAAATCTAGCCTTATTAATCCACTTCATATTTAGAAGCAAAACTATTTCATTTATTTTATTATTAATTATATATTAAGATCTATTTGTATAACATTTTATGTAATTAAATTACAAATTTTTCCTAAGTCTTAACTTATTTATTACTTAACCAATTACAAATTTACATTCTTGTCATTGACAAATAATATTATATATGTATTTAATTATGATTTATTTAAATCCTAGAAATTCGAAGGTAACTCAAAACTCAATTTCATAACCCCAATTTAATACCACCTCATATAATATCCTTTCATTAGTAATATGTAGAGGTTTAGTTTGATTTATTAATTCCTCCATATTATATTTTCCATAAGGTATTTTATTTCTTTAGTTATGTCTAATGTATATATTTATACTAGGATTTATTCAAAACATTCTTTATGTAGTTTTATTGTATTTAATTATCTCTATTAACTTCAACATATATCTGCATTCCATGTATGTTTTATAAGTATTTCTTTTGTTACATTTTGAATATTAGCTTCTATAGTATTTAGTTAATATAAGTGTTGATTTATTTAGCTCCTTGTTTTAACCCAAGTTACTATTTTATTCCTTTTATATATGTGTAGTTTTAATTAAGAATGTTAACTTCCATATTATATAATAAATAAAATGTAGATTAGTTTAGTTCCTTGATTTAACATCAGTTTCTATTTTATTTCTCTCATATAAGTATATATATATAGATAGATATATATGTAAACAATTTTTACTTCACTTAAAAGTTAATTCCCAAAATATTTATAAACATACTGTTACTAGATGCTAATTTAGTCTTATCATATTTTCCCAACCTAAAAAGTTTATTAATAAACTATACTTTAATTTTCGTTACATTAAAAACCTTATATTATAAGGTAACTTACGAAAATTTTCAGAAATACAATTTTAGACCTATTTACTCTTGTCTAAAAATTCTCAAATTTAATATATAGTACTATGATATTTTATACATATTATAAAAAATTTATATCATAAAAATATCTTTTAAAATTATCTAAATAATTCCATAATACTCAGAACTTACAAAAATTATAATTTAATTCAAAACCCATATTAATTTACATCAAAATAAACTAGATTTTATAAGGAATCTATGGTTAAAATTTCAAATCAAAATACATTCGGGAAAGTCATTAAATAAATTCATCAAGTTAGGGTTTAATTCTGGAATTATTATAAAACTTAAAACAACTTAAACTTCTACATTTTAATCTCGGCCGCCCGTTTCTCTTAACTACGATCAGACGGCCTATAATGCGCGAGTTCTTCAGCGAATCCAAACCGATACCCGAGTACTAATCCTTCAATATCTCTCAATCTATAGAACAAAATTCGATGATTATTGTTTCATTGGATTAGAAATTGAATTCCGGTTCTAATGATACCAATTTTAGGATCTATGGTGCACGATACTGAGAAATCGATTCTGGGTTCGTCGAGTTAGGGTTCTTATCGTTTCCGATTTGAATTTCTACAAATTCTCTCAATGTATTGCATAATTGGTTAAATTGATAGAGGGGAATGAACGGAAATGCAAAAACGAACATCATAGATGGTGAAATTTGGTCGGAATCATACCGGAGATGCGCTGGTGAGGGAAAATGAAATCGAATTTCCGGAAAATCGTTATTTCATGTGCAGTTCGAGTAGCCTACTTCACGGATCAACTCGTGCTAATTGAGAGAGATTCAATCCATAACACCATGTCATTTCTGGAAAAATTCTGGGCAAAACCCGACGTGATCGAGTAGGTAACTTTAGACGCCTCTCTCTCCCAATTGGTTACGAATCAGCCTGATTTCAGAACAATTTGGAATTATGGGTTACGGCTTTGCAGGGAGGCAACTTTGGATTGATTTTCCGGTGGATGTAGGAAGAGTTGGGTCAAGTGTGAGCTATGGTTGAAAAGAGGAGATTAAGGAGGAGAGAATGAAGAAGACAGCACTGGAAAATTCGAAAGGATGAGTGAGATACGACCGTCACAAGTTAGGGAAAAATACTGGTGAAAATGAGGATTCTTAGCCGATTTTTGTGCTAAGTACCGGCGGCCCGTGTGGTCTTGACACGTGGCACTTTTCAAAATTTTGGCTCTAAACTTCATTCTATCATAACTTTGGCTAGGATGATCCGTTTTTGACGTTCTTTTTATCGATCTTCATGGTTTCCATAACCTATTTATTGGTATAGGTTTCATGGGATGGTTTGACCATTCTCAAAAAGTCAACCCTAGTAAGGCTTAAGAAGCTTTAGGGTTTCTAGAATTTTATATTGACTTTTATGCTTCAAATCAATGCTCCAAATATTTCTAAAATCTTTATAATATAATTGGAGTGTCTAGGAATTTTTCCAAGATTTATTGACTTATAAATCTTGTTATTAATTCATAATACCATATAATAAATTAATTTAAATTGTATTATTATTTGAATTTAATATAAGAAGTCCCGTAAATAATTTTTAAATAATACCATATACTAATTTAGTGTTTAATAATATTATTTAGGGTTTTTATAAAAGAAATCCCCTAAATTAATGGTATTTCAGTAGATCCCCCTTAAAAGAAACTTCGACCCGAAGTTTAGAATCAACTAACAGTTACTCACACCGCTTCAGTGTGCTGACCAACTTCCATACCAATTCTTTATTCCATACATTTCCATTTCCAAATTCCACGGTTTTAATAAAAGAAATCTCTTAAATTAATTTAGATTAATTTAGGGGTATTTCAGTAGATCCCCCTTAAAAGAAACTTCGTCCCGAAGTTTAAAATTATCTACCAACTACTCACACCCTTTAAAGTGTGCGGGTAAACTAAGCACCAAGTTATATTACCAGCTCTAAAATGCATATCAAATAATCAAACCATTAACCAAACCAAAATGTCTCATAATTAGCATCCAGTTGATGCAAGATGTAAATGTCATTAACCACCACTCAGGATACCTTATCCAATAAGGTTGTTTCAAAACCAATCACAACAATATGCATGGACCATACTAAACTTCCAAACATTTAGTTTCTATTTTCTTTAATTACTTGATGTTTATTTCAAACACCACATTCCAGGAATTCAACACCTTATTATCCAGCTTTGTTGTGACTTTAATTGCATTGTTGATTTTATCCATGATCGCTGTATATGTATGTATTTCTTGATTGTTATGTGTCTGCATTTGTGTACACATGTCTAACCATCATTCCAAAATTCAGTTGGCCACTCTTGTTAAATATACTTTACGGGTTAATTGACTAGATAGTCAACATATTATTTATTTCAATCATGGTCGTTTTATTGGACATAACCTTTTTGGTTTAGCACTCATCATTTAAAGTTTACTGTTTGTTACTCATAATTTTCTTTATTTAAGACATTACGTGAAGTTTGAATTTTTACTTTTGGTTCATTATCTAATGCACAATATCACTCGTTGTTATTCTGGCTTGATTGTAATTAAATCTTTTAGTGTTCCCAACACATTTTCCTAACTCACTTTGCCTCTCTATTGGCAAAAACAAAGTTTAGGATTCACCAAACATATATTAGGTTAAGTTTTGAAAAAGAGAAGAACTTAGGTTATATTTATATATTACTAACATAGCATTTTAGTTCACTCTTTATTCAATTAGGTATTGCATGTAATAGGTATTAAAATCTTTAAATCATGTGATTTGGAAACTATTATTGCATAAAAAGGAAATTTCATTAAGATGTGATGTAATTATCTAAATGCTATCTTACTACAGCATTTCTCCAGAGCATTTTATAACTTAAAGTCTTTTAATGTCATGGCTTGAAAATTCATGAGCTTATTTAAAATAGTTTCATACTGTGTATCATTTTTTTAACGCAATTAGTTTTTCATGGAACATTGTACGGTTTTTATAACCTAATATACTTAAATATGCCCTTTATGTTATTTAACATATCAATTATCTTAACAAGTTATAAATCATTTGTAACCTACTAGAGTAGTTTAAAATAATATTTCAAATCAAGTAATATTCCTGGATAATCTTTCAAATTATATTCAAAGGTTTATTAGCCAACCGTACGTTAAAATCTATATTATATACCTTTTTAAGTTAGTTTCATGCAATTCCTTTATAAAAAGTATATGTATGTATGTATATATATATTTCCTGCGACTTTTCGAGTTTCAATTTGTTTGTTTTTTTAATAATTAACCATAGTATTTTAGGCGAATCATTAAGTATTTACTTCATAAATTTTACTTATTATATATTTGCATAATTTCACACAAGGCAGAGTTTTAGAAAGTTCTTATTAATTAAAATGTAACTCCAAAATCTGATTTCTTTATCTTAAAATTGATTTTTTTTTCAAGGTAGGAACTCTATGTAATTTTTTTTTTGACCATGAATTATTTTTCTTAAGGTTTGTTCTATGTAAGTATTTCTCTTATCATTAAATCTTGGTACTCTCTTAGATAACGGTGGCTTTTCTTTAATATCACTCTTACTGTGACTTCTAAAATTTTATATTTGTATAATGTTAAAATTCCAATAAACATGAGAATTTCCAATCTTTAAGTAACTCTTAATTTTTTTTTCAGTAGATACTCAATACTCCATGTATTTAAGGATCAATGATGTTAGTTTAGTATTACTCTTCTCTTCACTCAATCTTTAAGTAACTTCCTTTAATGGTTTTTATATTCATAATGGGTAGATGTTGTACCTTGGAGTACCCAAATTTAAATCCCCTTCCTCCATATATAGGTATTTTTCACCAAAGATTTAACTCAATAAACCCTTTACATGTATGAATTTAATACTGGATCTTAAGATACAAATTTTTGAATTGTTCATTGCGGCTAGTAATGAAATATGCCTAGCTCAAGACTTCATGATGGTAACGTCTTACCACCAATCCTCCTCAAGTTCAACACAATGCACCACTTGCGTAGAAGATTATTTACGGTTAGATGACAAGGCTTGTCTAGCCCCTAAACTTCCAGAAATGGGTGTGCACCCCACTACTTTCAGCCTAGGAGTTCGTCGCACCAGGCACTTCCCGTAGGGTGTTAGGTTTAGGTGTTTTCTTTCTAAAGTTAACATAGAGTTTTAGTGTAGTTCACAGGTTCAGATGTTGATCTTTTCTAATATGCTACTAGTTCTTGTTAGCTTAATAATTTTCTAGACTTAAGATTTATCTTAAACATTATCTTTAGGTAATAATTTGTACCAAGTAGTTCATGAGATTAATTTTCAAGCTTTAAGGAAGTTGAAGTACTTATCACTTAGTTATTCAAAGCTCCATTTGTATACTATTTTCAACCACACGTATTCTTTAAAGTTCTAGGAACATGTGTACTAGCTTTTAAAGGATTGTATTTTGGCAATGTATTCTCCATATGTAGGCTTTTGAAAAATAGCTCAATGAATGATTTATCCCAATCAAAATCTTACCATACCCAATAGATGATGTTCCAACTTATATTTTTACTGTAATTTCATGTTCGAACGGTATGATAACACACTATTCCTAACAGACATTCATACAAAAAGTGTATAAAGGAATCATTCATAATTCCAAGAAGGGTTAGGAGTCGTGCCTTACTGGAATCATTCATAATTCCAAGAAGGGTTAGGAGTCGTGCCTTACTGGAATCCTCACTTCCCAATTCTACCCCAATTCCCCAGTTTTAAGTGCACCTATATTCTAAGTATTTCACTCGGCTTGTTTTCTCGGGTTCAGAGCGTAACTACGCTCTGATACCAATTTCTGTAATGCCCCTATTTACAATAATTACAGCGGAATATAAAATCTCTACTGGCGTTTACAGACCATCGGGTTCCAAACACCAAGCACCAAACCTCACCAATTTCAACTTATAACATTACCAAGCTACGGTCTGAACTCGAGAAAAACAACATAAACATAACTACAAGTGAAATAGAATAACTCTCCACAATTCCTAATTCCCATCTCAATCACTCATACTCTTCGTGGTCACCTGTAGAAACAATTTCGTACCTGCAAGATGAAACCAAGCAGCCCACCCCGTGAGGGGTAAGTTAGTTCCCTAGAATGAAACTGGTACAATTCTCTAAAACGATAAATTAAAACATAGTTCTTCAAATAAGACAGTAACATGAAAACAAACTCTTAAAAGTAAAGCAGAGAAAAAGCACTTCAAAACAATCAAGTTAGAGAGAAAAGAGAACAAGGCAAAGATAGAGACAAAGAACTTTAAAACCAAGTCAACCACTTAAGAAGTCACACCATATAGTTAGTAAGCATCCATTGTTCATGTTAGAACCAATTCTGGTTAAGAAGAGAAAGACACAGGTAGTCACAAAGGACTAGGAAAGAAAAGATAGATCTAAGAACCAATAACTCAAGAGTGGAATAACACCAATTGGGAGAGATGACCCCCATCGCAGATACAAATGTCCATATGGACGAGGGATATACAGCCCCCTATTGTCAGATATAAATGTCCTTGTGGACGAGGGATATACAACCCCCTGTTGTCAGATATAAATGTCCTTGTGGATGAGGGATATACAGCCCCCTGCTGTCAGATATAAATGTCCTTGTGGACGAGGGATATACAGTCCCCTGCTGTTACCGGTGAAGACGCGCGCACGTCACAACAAAAGACTCAGCTCATGGATGAAACGATATCCAGAGTCACAAGAAGAATTTACCATGATTGTCCTTTTCCATACTTCCTCTAGATCACTAACTACACCAGAGCAATACCAAAACACTCAGTCCTACAGAGTGCAGAAGCGTAAACCCTAGGCAGTTAATGTCTAATGAAATAACCCAATAGAAGGAACCAAAAACCATGTAAGTTTCACATTCAAGGCCTAGTTAGTCACATCATGTTGAGTTAGCCACACAAACAGTTTCCTTTGAAATCCATTCAAGCTCAGTCAGCGTTTTCCAAAACATTCCATAAAGTTCGTTAACAAAAGTATCTGAGTACGAGAAATCGTACCTGGATAATGCTGAAGCAGTTCTAGTCAATTTGCGCAAACAATCAACAGTACTATGAAGAATATTAAAGGTAGTCTATCATCAATCACTTGTAGCCTACGTTAAGATTAAATAAACTCTTCACTCTTATTTCTAAGTCACAATTAAATGTTACGTATAACCTTCGACTTATCTTAGAATGTCAATAATAACTCTTAAGCTCAATACCCTTACTCTTAATTTAGAATAACATCATATCATGACCCATGATAGGTTTGTCTTAGAATACTATATTATTATCTCACAATGTAACGATTATTCATTCGTATCAATATCTACTAGCTAACCTATTATGATCCCTTAACTTAATTAAGATCTACAACCTGTATATTGGAATCATAGTGTTGTAGATGCATTTCATTATAACTTAATTGATCTTAGAATTCAGAGACAACTACTAGACTCAATTATTTTATCTTTACTTTAGAATGACTTAATATTATAACCATTTAATAATCTTGTCTTAAGATGTTCAATTATTTTTCATCCTGAAACAACTATATTTTAATTAACTCAAACCCTTCCAACTCTTATACTTAGTATTCGCAAAGTATATTATTCGCTTAATTAGTACCTATATAATAAGGTGTCTTAACATAACCCATTTTATGTATCCTTACTTACATTTTAATTTCCTAAATATTCAATTTTTACACACATTCTCTCTATAGACTATGTATAATCCTTTTGTACTAAATTTTAATAAACTTATGTCCCAAATAAATTTTATTTTCAAAGGAATAACTTAATAAATTAATTCCCTTTATTATGTTTTAGGATAAGTATTATATCTTAACACAATGGGAAAATTTAACTAAGAAGTAAATTCTCATTCATAAGAGAAATTGTCAATTATCTAATAAGATCATCTATTCTGAAAAATCCTCGAACCTTATATTCAAATGACATTTTAATATTTTTTAGTGTCATAAGGTAAACCCATATAATCTCTTACGTCACTTAGTTTCATCTAATTAAAGGTTCAAAGGTTTTAAGTACCTAATTCCTATTTACAAAACTCTTATAAGTTCCAACTAATAAATAGATCCCTTATTTATAAACTCTCATTCCGCATTTTGGTAACTAATGTTATAAATGTATTTTATATGGCTCAACCAATTCTAAGAACTCAAGGATTATTATTTAGACCAACTCCCTAGTCATATTTAACATAGTTTTATATCTTAACCCCTTTTAATGATTTTACCTTAAAACATTAAGTTATTACTCACTATTATAAATATTACGAAATGATTAAATCTAGCCTTATTAATCCACTTCACATTTAGATGCAAAACTATTCATTTATTTTATTATTAATTATATATTAAGATCTATTTGTATAACATTTTATGTAATCAAATTACAAATTTTTCCTAAGTCTTAACTTATTTATTACTTAACCCAATTACAAATTTACATTCTTGACATTGACAAATAATATTATATATGTATTTAATTATGATTTATTTAAATCCTAGAAATTCGAAGGTAACTCAAAACTCAATTTCATAACCCCAATTTAATACCACCTCATATAATATCCTTTCATTAGTAATATGTAGAGGTTTAGTTTGATTTATTAATTCCTCCATATTATATTTTCCATAAGGTATTTTATTTCTTTAGTTATGTCTAATGTATATATTTATACTAGGATTTATTCAAAACATTCTTTATGTAGTTTTATTGTATTTAATTATCTCTATTAACTTCAACATATATCTGCATTCCATGTATGTTTTATAAAGTATTTATTTTGTTACATTTTAGAATATTAGCTTCTATAGTATTTAGTTAATATAAGTGTTGATTTATTTAGCTCCTTGTTTTAACCCAAGTTACTATTTTATTCCTTTATATATGTGTGTGTATATATATATTTCCTTAGTTTTAATTAAGAATGTTAACTTTCATATATATAATAAATAAAATGCAGATTAGTTTAGTTCCTTGATTTAACATTAGTTTCTATTTTATTTCTCTCATACAAGTATATATAATATATATATATATATATATATATATATACGTTAACAATTTTTACTTCACTTAAAAGTTAATTCCCAAAATATTTATAAACATACTGTTACTAGATGCTAATTTAGTCTTATCATATTTTTCCCAACCTAAAAAGTTTATTAATAAACTATACTTTAATTTTTGTTACATTAAAAACCTTATATTATAAGGTAACTTACGAAAAAATTCAGAAATACAATTTTTAGACCTATTTACTCTTGTCTAAAAATTCTCAAATTTAATATATAGTAACTATGATATTTTATACATATTATGAAATTTTTATTTCATAAAAATATCTTTTAAAATTATCTAAATAATTCCATAATTCTCAGAACTTACCAAAATTATATTTTGCGTTTAAAAATTCAAAACCCATATTAATTTACATCAAAATAAACTAGATTTGATAAGGAATCTATGATTAAAATTTCAAATCAAAATACAATCGGGAAGGTCATTAAATAAATTCAACAAGTTAGGGTTTACTGGAATTATTATAAAACTTAAAACTACTTTAACTTCTATGTTTTAATCTCGGTCGTCCGTTTCTCTTAACTACGATCGGACGGCCTATAATGCGCGAGTTCTTCAGCGAATCCAAACCGATACCCGAGTACTAATCCTTCAATATCTCTCAATCTACAAAACGAAATTCAATGATTCTTGTTTCATTGGATTCGAAATTGAATTCCGGTTCTAATGATACCAATTTTAGGATCTATGGTGCACGATACAGAGAAATCGATTCTGTGTTCCCCGAGTTAGGGTTCTTGTCGTTTCCGATTTGAATTTCTACAAATTCTCTCAATGTATTGCGTAATTGGTTAAATTGATAGAGGGGAATGAACGAGAATGCAAAAACGAACATCATAGATGGTGGAATTTGGTCGGAATCATACCGGAGATGCGCTGGTGAGGGAAAACGAAATCGAATTTCCGGAAAATCGTTATTTCATGTGCAGTTCGAGTAGCCTACTTCACGGATCAAATCGTGCTAATTGAGAGAGATTCAATCCATAACACCATGTCGTTTCTGGAAAAATTCTGGGCAAAACCCGACGTGATCGAGTAGGTAACTTTAGACGCCTCTCTCTCCCAATTGGTTACGAATCAGCCTGATTTCATAACAATTTGGAATTCTGGGTTACGGCTTTGCAGGGAGGCAACTTTGGATTGATTTTCCGGTGGATGTAGGAAGAGTTAGGTCAAGTGTGAGCTATGGCTGAAAAGAGGAGATTAAGGAGGAGAGAATGAAGAAGACGGCACTGGAAAATTCGAAAGGATGGGTGAGATACGGCCGTCACAAGTTAGGGCAAAATACTGGTGAAAATGAGGATACTTAGCCGATTTTTGTGCCAAGTACTGGCGACCCGTGTGGTCTTGACACGTGGCACTTTTCAAAATTTTGGCTCTAAAAACTTCTTTCTATCATAATTGGCTAGGATGATCCGTTTTCGACGTTCTTTTTATCGATCTTCATGATTTTCCATAACATATTTATTGGTATAGGTTTCATGGGATGGTTTGACCATTCTCAAAAAGTCAACCCTAGTAAGGCTTAAGAAGCTTCGGGGTTTCTAGAATTTTAATTGATTTATGCTTCAAATCAATGCTCCAAATATTTCTAAAATCTTTATAATATAATTGGAGTGTCTAGGAATTTTTCCAAGATTTATTGACTTATAAATCTTGTTATTAAATTCATAATACCATATAATAAATTAATTTAAATTGTATTATTATTTAGAATTTAATATAAGAAGTCCCGTAAATAATTTTTAAATAATACCATATACTAATTTAGTGTTTAATAATATTATTTAGGGTTTTTATAAAAGAAATCCCCTAAATTAATTTAAATTTAGGGGTATTTCACATGAGTGTAACGACCTCAAAACCACCCTATTCTAAGGTCGAAACACACCAGCACTTCTTACCTAATATACGCAAGGCTACTAAAACGAAACTCAAAACTGACATTTTATTACTTAGTTAATGTAAAAACAATGCTTACATGGCTTGCTCCAACAGTCTTACAAATGTAAACTAACAAAGCGGATAGATAAGCTCATAGGCTCCAAACTAAATAAGGACCACTAGGTCAACAAATCCACATACAAACTCAAATGCTAGAAGAAGAAAGTAGAAAACCTCCAGCCAGAATGCTGAACAACCTACAAATCAGAGAATATATATAGGGGTGAGCAAACCATAGCTCAATAGGAGATCAAGTTCATCAGCATGAGCATGCTTAAAACCCTTTTACAGAACATAGTTACATATAGATATGTGTTTCTCAAATCAGAATCAGAATCGAAACGGAAACTTTTCAAAACACTCAAAGTCAAATACAAACTAAGTGAAACGAAAGTCACAAATGACAAATTAACAGCGGAAGACATTTACAGAGACCACAAAGCCTTTCAGAAAATGGAAGACATATAAAGACTATGAGAAGAGAGAAAACAGAACAAAAGCAAAGTTTCATAATACAACTCATTTGCATAGCATATCATAACTCTTGCAGAACAAAAGTTTATAAATCAAAATTATCAAACACAGAAAGCAGAATTGAGACATAGACTAAACTTTTGGAGTGAGACTAAGCAAAAAGCAGAGTCCCATGTCAAAAGTTGTCAAAGATCAAAACTGAACAGAAGGAAATGTTAGAATACACTTAGCAAAACTAATCAGAAACCATATATCAGAGTGTTCACAAATCAGAACATTCACAAATAGAGTGGCTCACAAATCGGAATAATTAACAAATCAGAACAGACATAAACCAAAGTGGGACACTAGCTCTAGGCACTCACATATAAAAGGGGTGGAGGCCCTTGGATCAAAGGATCCCACAACAGAAATGGTTGAGACCATTAGTTGGACCCGTTGGTCACAAATCATCCTGGGATACCCGAGGAATAAAAAACAGAAGGACGTCATGTGTGGCATGCTACAGGATAACTCAACCCAGTCATTCAGTACTCAGAAGACTAACTAACTAGGTCCTAAACGAGAAGCTTTACTTTTAGACTAGAAGGAGTTGTTAAGAGGAGACAACACAACATATTAAACATCTTTATATAACGGAACTGAAATCTTTGATAAATAGAGGTCTTATGCCAAGACCGGCAAAGCACGGAAAACCCAAACGGAAACGAAGATCAAAATCACACTTGTCAAAGTATTCAGAGATCACACCGAAAGGAATACTTTTAGAATAGAAATACATGCAAACACATACTAAAACATGTCAAAATAGCTTATACACACTAAAGAGATCATAACCCCTTAAACAGAATGCAAAATGGACGTCAAACAAACATTTTAGCCAAAACCAGAGATGTGTCCGGACATGTATCCGAGTTTGCAAGTCCGGATGCATGCCGAGACTCAAAACAGAGAAGTCTGGACATGTGTCAAGGCTTGGAAGTCCGGACAAATGTCCAACAAAATATATGTGGTGGCGTCTGGACTTGTGTTCGGGCTTGCAAATCCGAACACATACCTAGACTTGAAATCTAGACATCATCCTCGCACCCCTTTCATAAATACAAGTTCGAAAATAACAAAGGCCCACAAAGGCTTATCCGAACATGCAAGTCCGGGCAAAAGTCTGGACAAGACAAAAACTACAAAATCGAAAGCAGTAATGGACAAACTCAAAGCTAGAAAATCACCATTGTCAACATTAGTATTCATCATATAAAAGTAGGCAATTAAACACTACACAATGGGGGTTTAAGAGAAGAAAAACGTAAATAAAAACCAACTCAAAATCACATCCAATATAGAGAACACACCAACATATTCAGACACAAAAATCTCTTTAATCCTCATGGGTGAACACACCCTTACCAAATCCATCAACCACCTACCTCAAAGTGATGAATAGTAGCACTCTACTGACTCCACATTGCACACTCTTTGAATCCCCACTCGAATCTCAACAAACATCTGATTGAATTAACCAGAGGTCAGAACCAAATCACAAATGGAAAGGAAAAAAACAAAGAACTAACACAAAACCAAACCATAATCTCTAACCTGAATAACGACAGACATCACGGTAATGAAGGCCTCATACTTCACACTTAGAACAATGCGGAAGATCATACAAAACATCCGAGCAGATGAACAAGGAAAGAAGAAGAGGAGAAAAGGGAGAAGAAAGCATAACGGGAATCAGAAAGAAAAGAGGAAGGAGGGAAAGACACTAACGTGAAAATGGGAACTCCCTTCCTTATTCGTAATTAATTACAAATTCAAATGACTCTTTTACCCCTTCTCCCTTCTAAGTGAATAAAATCAGCCACAATGACATAACTCTCTAGTATAATGTTAGAAAATAACATAAACCTGAAACAAAAGAGAAAAACTAGAGCATAACAATGAGTGTCACCAGTCTAAACACCACTACTCTATCGTTTCCTCATGCTTTATATATGATTCTTCATTGTCAAGTTTTCTTTCATGACTGAACTTCTAGCAATAATATGTTATTTGTTGGTCATGTTTTGGGAAAAATGCTTCAATATTAAATGCTAGCAAGCAAAATGAATATGTATATTATGTGGTCCTTCCTTATTGTAGATATTTTATACGAAGCAGAGCAGTCTATATTATGTTTCGATTACCGAGGAGATCAAGAAGATAAACAAAATGAAAAAAGATTAGTGAGCTTTGTGGAAATTAAACTTCATTATCATGATAAACCCAAATAACAATGATTAGTTAGGCAGTAGTGTTATACGTGTGAGAAGATGTTGACCCACCCATTGTACATGCCTACTCATTTGTATAAAATGAATTATAATTGAACCGATGCAAAGATAATACCTGAATTGATTTTCTTAATCTCTCTTTCTTGGTATATTGTCTTAATCTCATTTTCTATACTCTTCTATTTGCATTTCTTCTAGTTGTCATTATGTGTTGAATTATATAAATAATGAATTATATTTAAATTGATGCGAAGATAATAATTCATTGCTACTTTTTTGTATATGCTTAGTCGACTAATATGAAATCATACTTCTTTGCAGCTTTGTTATATGATGAATAGGTCTTGAATGTATCTACCGAATAGGTTATGTGATCGTTTCACTAATGGAATTAGAGAATTTTTTAACATTACTTTTGAAAGGAAGGCCAATAGGCGCAAAATTTTATGTCATTGTGTTAAGTGCTTGAATATGTATTCTCGCACAAGACAAGAGGTTCTCACTCATATTTAGTTGGTTGGCTTTGTAAAAGGATATACAAAATGGAAACATCATGAAGAAGAGTCTATTGAATCATCTTGCATTGTGATACTTAATGAAGAGGAAGAAGAAGGAAGGTTTACCCACGATATGCAAGGGTTCTTAAATAATTTATTCCCCACGGATCTCCAAAAAGAATGTGAATTGAATACATGAGGGATTTAACATGATGCATACCAGATTTGAACAATCAACCAAGAGTTGAGGATGCTAGAGGAATTTTTTTTATGACTTGTTAAAGGATGTTGAAAAAAGCTATATCCCAATTGCAAATACAACAAGTTATCATGTTTAGTGCATTTATACCATTTAAAATGCCGAAATGGATGCGGAAACAACTCTTTTACAATGTTGTTAGAATTTCTGAAAGATTTACTACCAAAGGGCAATGAGCTTTTAGAAGTAGCTCACACTGTTAAAAGGATAATATCTGACTTGGGCTGGATATGAAAAGATTCATGCATGTCCCAATAGTTGCATGCTATTTTGGGGTGTCAGGGAGAAAGAAGAAACTTGTTTTGTGGAGCTTCAAGATGGAAAGTTACCTCTAATAATGAAGATGAGGGGTCATTAGTAAAAAAAACTAGCAAAAGTCTTGTGTTGGTTTCCATTAAATCCTAGACTTCAAAGAATTTATATGTGCTAAAAGATTACTGGTCTTATGCGGTGACACCATACTGATCGAAACAAAGATGGAAAACTAAGACGTTCAGCGGATGCTAAAGCTTGGAAAGATTTATATATGATATAGTAGAAATATTAACATTCAATACAAACAATAACAAATGTTGGGGTAAATTTTGTAATAATTAACTTCAGTAATGAATACAAGTACAAAAGGTTACAAAAGCATTAAGGAAACTAATATTTTATATTAATTAGCATCCTTACTCATAATAATAACCATTTACGATTGTACTAAAGATCAAACTAAAATTTAATGAGAGAAGTAGAGTAAATAACTTTTAAAAGATAGATGTGGATATATTGGAAAATGTTGGTGTTCGGATACAAGGGTATTTAGGTCCTAGTCTTATATCTATGTATGTAAGCTATATATACCGCATATGACTCTCTCTGTAAAGTAATCTTTCTTTGCTGATTTACTAAATAACAATCAAAGTCAACATGGTACCAAAGCGTGTATAATACTTTTGTTTCAGTGTTAAAAGAATATAGATTCTTTCTTCTTTCTTTCCTTCTTATCTTCTTCTTCGTTTGCTGCGTTCCTCAGAAGTTTTCTATGTCGGAGCCAGAGGAAGATTTGTCGCCGATGGTGGTCAAGTCGCCCAAGAAGCGCGCCACCAGAAGAGTGAGAGTTCTCCTTGGGAAACGCCAGACTCTAAGCGTTGGTATGGAATATGCTGACCCTTTTTACTTGCATTCGTCAGACGGTCCGGGTATGTCTCTTACTACAATACAATTGAGTAGTAATGGTGCGAATTATGGTTTCTGGAAAAGATCGGTTTCCCTATCTCTTCGAGCCAAGAACAAGTACATTTTTGTCGACAGTAGTCTTCTCTGACCAGTTCAACCTTCTTATGAAAGGGATGCGTGGGATCGATGTAACTCAATGGTTATGGTCTGGGTCTTGAACTCCATCAACAAACAAATTTCCATGACGGTAATTTTTTGTCGTACAGCCAAGCATATTTGGGATCAGTTGTGGGAGTGCTTTGGCAGGCCTAGGGGAGTCCGATTATTGGAGCTGAAACAGGACATAGTCTGGACTAGTCAAGGTACGGAGTCCTTTAACAATTACTACACAAAGATGAAAATTCTTTGAGATGGATTAGACGATGTCGACGAACATTCCAGATTGTGGCTGTCTCAATGGGAATACTCTCGCTGCTTACAGAGCACGAGAGAGGCTTATGCAATTCGTTATGGGACTCATCGAATCCTATTGGCCTGCTCGTGGTTCGATTCTTATGATAAATCTGTTGCCGACGGTCGATCAAGCTTATTCGATTCTGATGTAAGAAGAGAAGCAGCGACAAGTTAGAGTCTCGCAGCCTGCTTCTGGGTCGTTCTCTTCAGTACGTGTAGAGTTTTGAAATCTAAGATTCCGAAGAAATCTGTTTGTGAATTCTGCGGAAAACCTGGGCATGGTGTTTCTACTTGTTACAAGAAGAACGGTTTTCCTCCCAATTTCAAGTTCAAAGGGAAGAAACCTGTTGCTAGTTTGTTAGAAGTCCAACAAGAAGGCAAAGTGGTGCAGAGTTTTGTTTCTCCTATTCCTGGGATTTCTGCAGAACAATACAAGGTTATGACAGATTTCTTCACCAAGAATCACACAGGTGCTATGGCTGGTCACGATTCCATTCTTGAATTTTCTAGGTTAAAATTTCCAGTTTGTTGCTTGACAATCTATCTGTTTGATTCATGGATTATAGATAATGGGGTTGCTCAACATGTATATTTTAATGTCGACTGGTTCATCAATTTTTACTATACTAAATCTGGTATAAACATAGAATTGCCAGAACAACTTTAAAGTTGGTTAACATCATGGGTGATGTTCGAATTGGTCGGTACTTTGTTCTTAAAAATGTTCTTTATATACTAGAATTTAAATACAATTTGTTATCTGTAAGCTGGTTTTCTAGACAGCTTAATATTACTTTATCTTTTCAGAAGAATGTTTGTATGTGCCAGGACCTTTCTCTGAAGAAGCAAAAGGAGATTGGTAGAGAAATATATGGCATCTATGTTTTGCTCAAGGAATCCTTGGATTTGTTTATTGAGATAGGTTTCTGTCGAGTTAGCAGGCTAGAAAATAGATGTTTTCATGATAGTTCTGCTAGGAGTTTGACTGGAAAATCCTGTTATTTTTCTGATATATCAAAAGGTGATATGAACAATGTCTCTGTTGATGGTTTTCTTCCTGTCTATTCTTGTAATGATTTGAAACTTTGGCGTATGTGCCTTGGACATCTATCTCTTGCTAATGTTTTAAAAGGAAAATCTCCTTACTTTGTTTTGTTTAATCATGAGCCAGATTTGAGCTCTCTGAAAGTTCTGGGTTGTTTATGTTTTTGTTTTGAGAATCTGATCAGAGATAAGCTGCATCAGAGAGGTTATCCCTGTTGTTTTCTTGGTTTCATCATGGTTCTAAAGGGTACAAAGTCTTGAACCTTGCTACAGGTAGAATTAAGGTGAGCATAAATGTCAAATTTATAGAACACATTCCCATTTGCTCTGGATTCTTCCTTTCTTAACAAACTTCAAACAGAACGAAGCAATTCAAATAACTGCAGACAGCAGCAAGATGCTCTTCTTATCCCTAAGGAGTTGAGTGCTACAAAAGTACACAGTTTTCCAGTAGACTCACACATCAATCACTCGAAACTTACCAAATCTGGTAGGAAAGTAAGGTTACCTACTCATCTGAATGATTCCATATGCTCTTTTGTAACAGATGACAATGTTTGTATGCATACACTAACTTCTTTAGTTACTGCTGAAAAGAACATTTGTTATTCTCTTCCTGCCATTGCATATATGGAATGTAAAGATGCTTATTATGAACCTGTAACCTATGAGTATGCTAGTCAATATTTACATTGGAGGAAAGCTATGGATGAGAAGTTTAATGCTTTGAATCTTAATATACTTGGGAGATAGTTGATCTCCCACCCAAAAAGAAACCCATCGGGTGCAAGTGGGGTTTTAAAGTTAAAACTAAAGCTGATGGTAGTGTTGAGAGATACAAAACCAGACTTGTGGTTAGAGGTTACACTCAAAAGGAAGGAATAGATTATCTTGAAACTTTTTCTGCGGTTGTTAAACTTAGCACTATCAAAGTGTTGTTTGTTGTTGCTGTTAAACATGACTGGTGCATATATCGACTCGATATTAATAATGCGTTTCTTCACGGTGATTTGGATGAGGAAATATATATATATATGCAATTGCCTAAGGGTCTTGTGCTAAGCCTAACCAAGTGTGCAGGTTAAGAAAGTCTTTATACGGTTTAAAACATGCTTCAAGGCAATAGAGTGCCAAACTGAATGCTATTTTAAGAACCAGGGGCTACATCCAGTCAAATAATGACTATTCTTTGTTCTATAAACTTCAAGGGGAACGGTGTGTATACTTAGTTATTTACGTTGATGATATTGTTGTGACTGGTAATGACAAAGAGGAGATAGAATCTCTCAAGGTTTTTCTGCATGACACTTTCAAGATTAAAGATCTTGGACAGGTTAATCTGTTTTTGGGGATTTAGTTTACTGAAGTTAATGATGGTCTCATTCTTAATTAGAAATGATTTATTGATAATATGTTGAAAGAGTTTGATAACTACAACATCAAAACTCGTTCCATTCCCCTTCCTCAACCTAAGTCCATTGCTACAGTCAGCGAGAAACTAACAGATCCTTCTCTGTATAGAATGATAGTTGGTAAACTCAATTTTTTGTGCAACACCAGACCTGATATCTATTTTTCTGTGCAGTTTTTGAGCCAATTTCTACATAGTCCAACAGAAGCTGACCTAAAACTTGCGCTACTTACTATGGGCTACTTGAAGGATACAACAGAACATGGAATCTTGCTGAACGGAATAACAATTTCAACCTGGAAACATTTTGTGATGCGGACTGGCAGGGTGCCATCAAACTAGAAGACCCATCAGTGGGTTTGTCATCCAGCTAGGAGGAAGTCTTATCCCTTGGAAGTCCAAAAAGCTAGCTACTGTCTCTCTTTCGTTTGCTGAAGCTGAGTACCGCTTACTTCGAGCTGTTTGCACAGAGATAGAGTGGCTTACAACAATATACTCATAAGAAATAATACACTATAAATGAGAATTCATTCCAATTCTTTTTAAAACCAGACAACTTAAGTGAGATTCCATTCTCATGTACCTGCAACCAAACATCACGATAGTAATTAGTTCTCATTAATATTTCCTTTGATATGTCTATTCATTTCATCAAAGAAAAATTATAATTAAAAGATGAAGTGACAGACTAAATAACTCGCATGAAGGGCCCTGCCATCACGAAGAGTTGCATCTGGACCTCAGGCCCGACTAGAGGTGATCATTCGGGCGGGCGGGCCGGGCCAAAGGAAGGCCCGGTTTTTTCCAGACTTTGTCGAAGCCCGACCCGCCCGGCCCGCCTGGCCCGGTTTTTTAATTTTTTTTTAAATTAATAAAAAAATTTAAAATTAATATATTTTAATATAGATTTTATATATATATATAACTTATTAAAATTATATATTATATATAATTTTTGTATATTATATAAATATTAAATATGTATTTATTATATTTTAAAAATAATAATAAATAATATAAAATCGGGCGGGCTTGCCCACGGGTTCAAAAGTGCCGCGGCCGGCCCAGTTTTTCATTCGGGCCTAATTTTATGTCCAGGTCCGCCCGGAAGTCCCATCGGATTCGGGCTCGTCGGGCTTTTTTACGGGTCGGGTCGGACCGGACTGCCGGACCGGGCACATTATGATCAGCTCTAGGCCCGACCCACCACACTACTTATTTCAGAATGAAATGTGGCCTTTAAGGGATCAGCAATTAAGCCTCCGATTCAGAAACGACGAGGCGTGCGTGATCGATCCTTAGAGAAGGAAGGTATTCTCTCTCAGTCCCACATTAGCTATACAACGATGGCATCGCAGTTGATAGTGTCGAGTGGAGCAGCAATGTGTGTCCTTTTGGAGACATCCGATAAAATTGGAACGATACAGAGAAGATTAGCATGGCCCTGCCCCCTGCGCAAGGATGACACGCTCAAGTGGAGAAATGGTCCAAATTTTTTAGAGATTTCTGCAATTTTTGAGGTATTAGGGTTCATGTTTTTTGCTGCGAATTTCGGGTTCTTATTAGGGATTTCACTGATGCTTTGGGTTGTGTCTTCACTAATGCTCTGGGTTGTGCTTCTGCCCTTTCAGTTTCAGTACTCGTATCTTTTTGTCGCTGGCACAGCATTTGTGACATTGTATCTGGGCAACGATTACTCCAAAGACTCATATTCAGGATTTGTTGAGTCCCCGCACCAGAGTTTGAGCCTCTCTTCTCCTGTTATTTATTTAATCTATTTTAAATCCAGTGGTTCCCCCTGTAAAATGCATCACTTTTTAGCTAAGAGTGTACCATAATGAAAGAATGGCTTCTCCTTTCTTGACT